>JAGVSQ010004733.1:0-18836 GCA_022683975.1 Rhyacophila evoluta | reverse complement strand
ATGTTTCGACCAATTACGCGTATTATACAGACAGACATACAGACAGAATACAGATCTTAGATTTTATATATATAGACAATGAAATCCTTATGTATGTATTCTTTACAATAATCCTATGTTTTTACGAAAAATATAATCTATCCTCTTACACACTTTTGTAAATATATAGTTAGTATGTACTTATTGTACATTTTACATTAATATTTTATCTTGAACACTTGCTATTATGATTAAAAAATATGAGAAGTATATTGTTTTCATTTAAGCATAATGAATGTGGGTCGATACTATTCGCCTTTACTGAATATTTATATAGCGACAGTTTTGATTAATCACCTCAAAGAATTTTAAACAGTCAATGAAGGATAGGTAGTTTTATAAACCAATAGTCAAAGAATTTAACATTTCAAATTCGTCTTTACTAAGAACTTTTCCAACGCTTATAGAACAAATGTGACATTCGTTCTAAGTATGTATCGAGCTAGAATAAATTTTGTTTATCTTTGGTTAAAAATCTCTGCGTCAAATTAAGAACGCGTGTCATATCACGTCACAATTTATTATTAAATTTAATTTTCATCTGGTTTAACCCGTGCTCCAAAGTATGTTCTATTTGCATAGTAAAAGTTTGAAGTACATATGGTAGTTTCGTGTATTATATATTCATTTAGTCTTATCAAACAATTAATTATCTTATTGTGTATTATATTACAATAATTATTAGTAGTATGGACTTCATAAACACAAAATAAATTTGTTTTATTTTCAATATGTTACATAAAAAAATATATCTTATAACATTAAATTGAATTCATGCACTGGGAGGTGATATTTACAGCATTAAAATAAAATATACTATTTATGACGATTCGAAAATATAATTGTGAATAATTTCTACAAAAAATGTTTGAAGAAACTACGAAAAGGTTTTTTATTTCAGGGAAAAGGCTTTATATTTATATTTTATTTTTATTTTAGAAATAGTAATATATCTACAGTGAAACCTTAATGTAATGGACCTTAGTAATATGGACTTTTTTTATAATATAACGGATAAAATATCTGTAAAAAAATGAAAATGCAAAAATCGGATGGAAAGATGGCTGAATGAAATTTTTTAAAATTTCTAATAAGGTAAACTTATTGTAAAATTTAATAACATTTTCGTAATTTTAGACAGTTGATTACAAAAGAACAGCAGACTTTAAGAGTTTTTCTTGGCCCTTTTCCTAAAACTTCACTGGTTTTTTTGCCGTCTATTGTCCTAGTAAAAATTCATTCGGAAAATCAATTTTATACTACGGATTTTCGGCTTTAAATGACACTGCCTCACACACATTAGAATGTTATATCGTGGTTCTATTGTATATGGTAAATGCTCACTGAAAACTATTTGTAATTTGTTAACTTTCATATGGATCGTTACTTACAATCCTATTTTCACCTTTAATTATATCCATATTGTATATATATACATGAGCAATGAGTAAGAATATAAAAAAATCATCAAGTACCATTGCGCGATAGTATCTAAAATTTAATATACCTAATGAATCAGTAAAGAGAGCTATAACTGCTTCAAAAATGTTTATGCCGTTGTTTTCATTATTTTAAACTTAGGCACATGACATATTTTATCCAAACAATAAATCATACCTAACATAGCATTTTAAAACAAATAACAGACAATGGTATTTGTCACCTCATCACAAATTATTCAAAATGTCTTATCCATCCAAACGGCATGCACTCGTAGATCAATATTCTTACTACTTACTACTAAGCCAATGTTACTATTTACTAGACAATAGATAATGCAGTGTTGAATACTTTTCGGATTCGCAATTCACCGTTTAAGTTTTAGCATACCTAATCAAATAACGCAGGCATTTTAAACTTATGCCACCAAATTAATTTAACATTATAATATGTAATATGTAGCTAAATTTAAGTTTTAATCTACGTTATTATTGTATAAACAACATCAGTTTATTATTATTGTCCATCCATTTTATTATTAATCTAATAAAATATGTCGCTCCTGTGTCCGAGTTGGTGAAACATTCAGACACATGTTCAAATTCTAAATACCAATAGTTTTAAATAAATGCAGAATAGAACTCATATTAGGCCGAACGATGATTGAGATTGAGACTACCATTTAATGTGAAATAAAAAAATATCTATTAAAATAAGTCTTCACACTGTAGAGATAGATATGCTCCATTTTTAGAGCGGATATGCTATAAAAATGCTAATACATAACTCCTTTAAACTGTTTTACTAATCCATAATAAATACTGTGATATAACAAGAATAGAAACATATGAAATTGTCACCTCTCCATAAACTAAATCACTAACTAATTTTTTGATTATTAATTAAATTAACTCTTGAATTTAAGAATGAATGTAATGTACATTTTAGTAATATAAAAAATAACGATTCCAGATATAAACAGTCAGGCAACCAATACTCTTCGCTTAATTATTTATACGTCTTATATAATACATTGATGTTTTTTATTTTTCTTGGTTTGTGGTCAATTATTCTTTCAACTCATTAGATATCAATAAACTGCATTTTTTAGTTTTTTTTTCGTAGCAACGGGACTTGAACCTTCAACCTCCTATAACAAATAATTTTAAGCATGCGCTTGCCAATTCAAAGGTGAGCCGACTACTTCCGTCTAAAAAATAAATAGTCATTAAAAATCATATTTCAAATCATAGCTAAGCTACACAAAATAATTTTAAAAATAATATGAACTATTCACTCCAATTTATTGTTTGGCTTTAATTTTACTACGCATATAAATTTGTTTATTTCTTGAAACTATTTAGCAATTATATGTTTTCAAGTTGTTTTAATACAAAAGTTTAGATAATACCTTAGACATATTGATTTTTTAGATAAATTAAATTCAAGAAATTCATCTGTTCATACCATCCTCGACATAAACAATTTCAAATACAACATTTAAAAATAAATAATCGTATTAACACTTGTATAGCAGTCAGAGAATACGTACAGGACTTAATAAATAATTAGCCGATGCTAAATTCTCAGTAAAGCGATAAAGAACGTAAGTAAACTTGAATAATTTAAATGTCCAATAAACAGATCCCGTTTCTTTGGATTACTCGTAAATTATACTGAATGTTATTATGAATTAATTAGTGTAAAATATTTTTAAATTCTAAATTATTTAAATTCAATTTCCATCAAGCACCATCAGTCAAAAATATCAATCATAATATTTTTACATATTGTTAATTCACACAAATATATATATATATGTAAATGTGTAGTAAAGTTACTTTAAATATGTGATTTATAAAGATTATACTAGTGTATTTATATCGATAGTGGATTTCATTTTTTTTATTTCATTTTTGTAAAAACGGTTAGTTCCGTGGGAAATGTTCGCAAATATATTTCATTGATTATTTGTTTACCCTTCAACCAAATCCAGGATATTGCCTCTCCAAAAGTCACAGGTGGATAAAAGCCCTTATATCATTCTGTCAATTGCAATTTCGTATTGAACGTGGCTGTCAAACATGCGGCCCGCGGTCCTTTGCAAGTGCACAGTCGCGGTGCTCAAAAGAACACACCGTAAACAGCGGCCGGCCGAACTTATCAAACCAAATCACACGCGCGCTTGCTAAAAAATCCTCATATAACGCTGCCCACTTAACATGAACCTGGGACACGCGGTGAATATGTGATGATCCCTTACACCAGATGACAGCCCCAAGACTCGCCTATATAAACGCCTTCTGCCAAAGCTGAGGCATCTTCAGTCGGGTGGAAGTCACAAGAGTGTCTTAGCTCCCGTCAGAAACTCAAACGTTTGGCACGCATTTTTATATTTTGACAGTCGATTGACTTTAGAAGCGTTCATTTTTTTTATTCAAGTGTTTTAATTCCGACTGTGGAGTAATCATGAAGTTCTTATTTTTGTTTTTCGTCATCGGATGCGCGGTCGCTTTGCCGCGGTCTTACTATCAGCGATTTGCTGGTAAGATATTATATTACTTTATTTTACTTATTAATAGTTTTGTGACGTGGTGATAATGATCTTCATTTGTGTTTTAGTTCATTTTATTAAATAGTCTTATCCATCAATAATATATAATAAACAATATATGGTTGATATTTACTGATTATTTCATAATTTACATAAATATAAAATGTCTCATCAATATATTTATATAAATTTAAAAGCACATAATAAATTCGTTACTTTAAATTACTTAGCATTTTCTAACTGAAATAAACAACTCTTGAAATTTATTTTCCTGTACAGATTGTGTTATTTGATCAAAAAAATGACGATAGCCTTAACGTAATATAGTACATAAATAAAATTTTGAAAAAAGACATTATGACATTTTTTTAAATTTTTTAATGTTGATTAAAAATTAATTGAGCAATTAAATATTTTTTTTATCATTAAAAGAGAAGTTTGTAATTTTTTTTTGTATTTTTGCTATTATTATATCATAAACAAAATCGACAGTACATTTTTACCAGTTTTTTTACCAATATATGACGAAAATATATTATATTGCCTAAATATATAAAAACGGTAGTTACTTGGTGTATAATTGAAATTATAAGGTGCATGATGAAAATACATATTATTTAAAAGTGCAATAATTTTATGTTTAATTATAAAACGATTATTTTAATAATTATAGGAGCGGCACGTTTACAAGCGGCAGCAAGACCTAGAAGGGCACCCGTTCACCATCGTACGATGCTCATCAGTGGCTACTACCGTCCTTTGTACGCACAAAGACGTAATGGCTTCGAACCAGAAACCGCAATGACAGCATTCGCCACCGGAGATACCGTCGCTGCAGGATCATATCTTGGCACTAAGACTAGTCCAAACTGTGTAGCATGCGATCAAGACAATGCAGAATTCTTGGGAACTCCTGAAGCTCTCAACCCTCAAGCCGAGTATGATCAAACACAATCAGAAGGTGATGTTCCAGTAGCTGATTACCCTGAAGCGCCACTTTCAGAACCTGCAGGTGATGAATTAGCTGAAATAGCACCATCAAAACCAGAGAGGACTCCTAAGCGTAAACCTAATAAGAAAACCCAGAAACCTCAGCCAGAAGATGATGAAGAAGCTGACGAAGATGAGCCAGCTTTCCCACAAAGAAATCGCGGTCCATCCAACTCTTTCTTCCCAATTGTCTTCGGAGGACATCCCGCTGGACGGTCTGGAGGTGGAGGCGGTGGTGCTGGAGGAGTGACTGCTATCGCAAACAGCTACAGCACAGGAAAAGGAGGCGTCGCGACGAGCCACGCAACCGCATACGGCGGTGGCCCACCATCCCGGCCGAGGAAACGCACCGACCCCCAGCCTGATGCCGACGATGAATAAAGCAACTCCGAAAACATTATGCCTGATCCACCGCAACGGAATTAACTTTAAGAAATTATAATAGGTTTATTTCAGATAATATAAATTATGCAACAAAAAATTATTCGAAAATATTGCTCGAACAATAAAGAAATAGAGATCTATCTCTGCACTTTTGAGTTTTATTTATCTACATCAAATTAACAAGATTTAACATTTTCTCCTACTAAGTTATATTAAAACAATACCTACTTTAATATTGATTCTTCAACGTTCTAATATTTTATTCTTAAAGAAATTTAAAAATATCACTTCCCCATTAATTATTAAGAAACAACTTATTAAACTATCCACAGAATTATGGTCATTAAACGCTTTTTAGAATCAAACAACAAATAAAATCAATAAACCAAACAAAATTTTTAATTCGTATGTCTATTTTTTATCAAAATTCAACAAACATTCACAAAAAGAATAACGACAGCGAAAGGTTATTAAAAAATATTTAGAAAACAAAGGTCAGTTAATATGTGCTTATCAATTACTACTCATTGGATGAATAATACGATGTATACTTTTAAATGCATATCATTAATTAATCATCCCTTTTTTTAATCGAGTGCTGAATACTGAGAGTTCTTTTTTATGCATCATATCATTGTCGAATATATATGTTATGTGGAAATTTAAAAAAAATATCGTAAAATAGAAATTTAATGGAGTCTATGGCCTAAAATGATTTCATTTTCTATTATATTTCTTGTAATGTATCTAATTTTAAATATATTTTAATAATATTTTTAGTAACCTGCAAAATATTAAATTGCTCATTGAATTGAGCAATTTGAGCAAGATCAAATAATCTGTCAAGACATGTTCTCACATTACGGAGATACTTCGTAATTTATATAAAATAAAACCTCTTTCAAACTTGCAACTTCTATTTGAATATTTATCAATATGTAAAAACTTAATGTACAAATACATCAAATCATTTTCTCTCAAGTACGCTTGGTTAATGTTATAGTAATAGTTATATTAATATTATTCTTGGATTTTGAAAACATATTTCATTATTCTGATAATTTTATTTAAGATCTTAATTTGTTGTGACACCAAGAGTAATATAATACGTTAACTAGTGTACACTTATTTAGCTGGGTTAAAAGTTGTTGATATATTTTAATACTTATATTATTCCAAATTCGTCTTGTCCCTTAGACGCATACGATTACCTCACATCGGCTTTAGGATTTCATGATACCCGCAAATCACTGTACAGTATTCCTTGTCATACCAGCAGTAAATAGTTTCAATGTTACACTGTATTCTTAATATCTTCGTCTTAGATCGGTAAACATTATTTTTTTAAAACATGTGTATACATACAAACCTTTCTAAGTTTTCCATTAATTCGATAAAATACACCAATATTTAAACTGGAAGTCTAAATTTTAAAAAAATACGTCTATATTTAACATGAGTGTACTACATACTGCACTTGTTACATTATTGACAATCTAAACTATACTTTAGATATAAGCTAAATAATTTTTGAACAAACAATAAAAAATCTAAATATCCTGCTTGGAAAGTATGATGTACCAAACCAATTCCCAAAATTATAATGATTTACAGGCTACAGAAAGCAAAGGCCATATATACCATCATTAATCACCTCTCGGTTATTTTATTTTTTAATAATACCTCCACCTCTTCCACCACCCTCGAAATCTCCACACCCATGATTTAGGCATATACCGTTACGCATCGAACGTGAAGCGCTTTTTACAGTACCAAGTGTCCTAGGAGTAGCTTCTTAAGATCTTAATTGGCGTGCACTTTTCTAATTATACTAATCCGTCATATAATGTATTCGATCAACTGTTGATCCTTAATTAAAATCGAATTAAAAAAAAAAAAAATTACATTTCATTAACTTGTATGGACCATCATTTGAAGCTTCGGTTTTTTTTTCATGAATATCTTCAGGAATACAATGCATAATCACACGAATAATGCATAAGTATTTTCTTAGCATTTCCACTCCAAAGCTTGAGCATATGAACCTACACAGTGCAAAGCTGTCCGCTCCGAAAATGTAGTATATCGTCACTAATATTGCAGGAACACGTAAGTCGATTTGTTCGCGTAAGTCAATTCGTAAATAACAGTTTTATTTTTTGCAATTTCTCGAATCATTGGCAACTTTTAATACAACATATATGTCAATAAAACATGAAAAAATCATGTGTTAACGCAAAAATGTGCCAATGATACAAGAGTTTGCAAAAAATAAAACTTTATTTTACAAAGTGGCTTAAACCAAAAAATTGAGTTATGTGTTTCTGCAATATTGACGATGATATAGTAAGATCCACAGTTTGAAAACATATTGCTGTTCACGAAAATTGATTGTCAGACAGTTACTCAACTCAATGGGTATTCTTTATAAATTAAACTTCTATATTTTCAGAATTTTTCTGACCGATGTGAGAATCGAGCATGTATCCCCCGAATACAAGGCATACACGTTAACCTCTATACTACCGAAGAATATACACAAATAAAAAACATATTAGTTTTAAGTCAAGTAATTTTCTCTATCAGGATACTTATATAGTATTACAATAAAAATCATATTGAAAAATGGAAAAATAAACAAGACTGACGTAAATTTTTATTATAATAATTACTGCAAGTGTTTTGATTTATTAGGAGTAATAATATTTTTATAAAAAATTATTTGTTTTTCCCAATTTACTCTTGCACACGCTAAATTGTTGTCTGTCATACTTATAAATATATGAATAGAAAACATGTTTAGATACGTCAAGATTAAAGTATAATAAATTTCTAGCGATACAATATTAGCAGGATTCAAAGATTCGGCTATGAAATTTGATGTTAACTTTTTTCATAATGTTACAAGCTAACAAATAACAATTAATTGTCTATGCTTCTACTACACGATTTGATTAGGGTCAGAAAACCGGTATAACTCATTTCAACCAAAGATATATCCAAATAGGTTCTATACGTTAATTACCATTTAAATATTTTCATACATATAATATATTTAGATTCAATTATTACTCTGAAAATCTTAATATGATTTGAAATATTAATAATTATAAAAATAAATAATCTTCACACATATCAGGCAGGAGCTTACCTGCTTCCAAAGTATTTAAAGGAAAAATAATATGTGGCGATGAATAAAAGGAAGCAGTTTTCTGACTCGAAAATATAAATACAAAATTATAGTTCTAAATATTATTTAATCTTGTTATAATTTATAAACTGAGAGGTCCCCTGTTTGCAACGCTAACCAACTCAATAAAAAAATACCGATTTTCATGTATTATATTTATAGTATGTATGAGTAACAATATTAAACTTTAAATAAAAATGCAAGGCTTTTTCTTTAATGCCCATTATTATTATTAAACGTTGCACTAATTAGATATCCTAAGCATACGCAATGAATATACAAATAACCCAATGCCTGCAATTAAATTAATTAATTGTTCGACTACGGGTACCACTTTAACACAACCCTGAGAAATAAAGAGAAATATGTATTATAACGAATGAATAAAATATATAGAGGGAGATAAAACTGTCTACTCTTTTTTATCAAAATGGTCAGTTTCAAAGTGGACGATATTTTTCTTTACTTATTGAAAAATATTAAAATTCGCTGAAATCTCTCAATATGTCAATAGCTTAAAGCAGCGGTTCTACTGCTAACTGGGGAGACGCCAAAATTTGGAAAAGTTGAAAAATACGGTGTCCATATCAATATATCTATTAAAAATATAAAAGGTTGGGGAGGCGTAGTAGCAAAAAGGTTGGAAACCGCTGACTTAAAGTCCAAAGTTGGCAACTCCACCTTTCGCTGAAAATTGTTTAATAGTGTCATCTTGTTGCGTCATGGTATATACATGTCCCGTATTAATTTGACAACTCAAAGCCATATTTTTATATCCAAAAATCGTCCCAAGAAAATTTAACATTTGGGCTCTGAGACATACTCTACAAAATATCTAAATCCGCTATTTTTTCCTCAGATATATCACAAATATGTCGTTCGTAAGTATCTCTACAAATAATTATTTTTTATTTCAAAATAATCGCAAAAATAAATAGCAAAACAATTAGTTTTTGCACACTCCTGAAAATTTTCAAAAATGGAATTAGAAAATTCGCGCTGATGCATTGATATGGTATATAACAACTGTTATAAATTTAAAAAAAAAAAGAAAGGTTAAAAATTCTCGGAATATAAAAGCTGTTTGCTTTCTCAGTTAAAATTAGCATATTGTTCTAATTATACAAACAACGAGTTGTCGCTAACTGGTCTACCGAATATTGACGCAAGGGGAAAGTTTAGTACACAAATTAAATGCGAACGAATCGTCCCATTTACTCTGACCTCGTCTTGCATTTACTATCATACAGTAACATGTTTTTTCTCAATATCTGCATCCATGATTTTGAACACTCCAATGAGCATTCGAATCTAGAAAATATATAATTGGTTTGGTCTCTGTGTTACATCCATATTTCCTCTCAACTGAATGATAATACGATGTGATCGCTGACAGCTAATAATTATCTTTAACATAATAATCATAATTATCATTATGTGGTAATAATAACCAAGTGGTATTCACGAGTTCTTTACTATTTCGAAAAAAATATTTTACATTGTGATACAATAATTTCAAAATATAGACATATAATATTTAAACATATTTTAATTAAACTCGTGGTTTCAACTCAAGTAAATACAGACACGCGATATTTAGCTAGTTTTATACAAAACAATAGTCAAAAATATGAATAATTAACATTCGCTGTGGAATTAATTAAAATTCGTTAATATTATTTAATCTCCGGACACTTATCTGTATTTTAATTACCATAGATAATATGTAATAATAATAATAATACAATTATAACACGTCAACCTAGTATAACTATGAGGTATCACTTTTTTCAGTAGTTTAATTGTGCGTACATAGTAACGTAACTAGTAACGTAACTAGTCAACAATTGCATACGATAAATTGATAGAAAAACTCTGTAAACACATTGTAATGCAGCTATTAAAAATAAGCTATGTTCGGGGCCGAACTGTGCTAATATGTAGATTTGCGCCGTACGAGTGCGCTTGAATATGATGGGCGCATTATTCATAAGAAAAAATAAACAAATTAGGCAGTATTTTGTATGTGAAATGATAATTGCATAAATAAAACAACACTATACAATGATATGAAATTCTAAGAAAATATGTTGAAATACAAAATATGTAAGTTAATTATGAGTGAAAATATTTTAACAGATATTACAATTTTTTTGCACATGGACTACTCACCGCGCGGTACTGACTTAATTTTATTGTTCTTAAAAATATTAGTGAAATATACTGACTACAAACTACATTGAAGTCAGTTCATTAAAAAAGGTTATAGTAGATATCTCTATGGTTAATTAGTATTAGTTAAAGTCTAACAGTTTTTAATTTTTTATATCATAATATGAGAAACATGTCTTTATAATAACCGTTATACATACTTTTGAGTCAGCTAAAGAGAAAATTGTTTTAACATATAAATCTTTTATCGTTGAAATATTCAATTCCAAATTTGAATCAAAACGTGAAATTTTATATTCAAGTTTCTGCCACGTATCAACAAGTAATCATGCCTGTTTTGTTGAATTAAGAATAAAAATAATGCGTTTCACCAACGTTTATAAGAAATCAATGTGTCCAGTAGACGAATGTAATCGATGTTGGATTGCACCGATTTATTAATTAATCTAGCTAGGCAGATCTGTGTTCTTCAAAATAAATGGACCTGGGTCTGTTTTATAAATGTCGGCCATTGTGTTGTGCGGAATATACTTTTATATTTTTTCATTTCGGAGGAAGTGCTTTAGCTCGAATCGATTCCATTGTTGTTAACTTTTCAGAGCAGTGTTTTAATGCGGTGGAAATTCGTAGAACGGCTAAAAACGTGATCTGCGGCGAAGCAATCATTATTATTCATTACATTATTACATATATATTACATGACATAATATAAATTATATAAATACAAAATAAACAAAGGTTATTAAGTCCCTATACTATAATATACAGTTATGATCTATTTAACACACTGAGTCCATGCTGATAATTAATAGTCGCGTTTGGTACCGAGTTATCTGATTACTTATATTAACAAAAAATCATACAGATCTTTAAAAGGAAGGAATGAAAATTGTAATTGTTATTTTTTTATCTATTGGAAGCGAAGTAGGCGAGGAAATTTTTGTACGCGCAGGTAACTGTCATTAATAAATATGAACTTGGCGATCATATTGTCAATAAAAGAATTACGTAAATAAGCCCTACCCCAAAAATTTAATCTAATGAAAATAACTTTACGACCTCTCTCTGAAAATATCGAGAACTCTGTTCAAGCTGGATGATAGTGGAGTGGTTAAACGATCACTTGCATTCTAATCCTTTATTGATGGCAACGACTTTTCTAAATAACATCTCTTCGGTGTAGTTACCATAGGTGAAACTGCAGTGTTTATGGACCAATGATCTAAAACAACAGTAACGGCAATCTACAATGCCTCAACAGGTTACGAAAGTACAAGAGTTACTTACATTTTAGCGAACCATCTTCATCGTTCATCGACGCAGTAATATGTTAAAGATTAAACAGAGATTTTTCAATTATTCGTATTCTAAAAAAATATACTATTTAGTTAAATTAAAATATATCGATATGTGCTTATTTATACTAAAAAAGTAAAGGGAATAAAAACAGTTTACCAAGAAACGTAAATATATTATATTAACAAGTCTGACATTAATCAATAGATTATTATCCAATGTATTACCGAGAAACAAATAATATGCATATAGTATTTATTAGCAAGAATAGGTAATACGTAATAATTCATTTGAAATCTGTGTATAAATAAATAAATAACAAAGCATAGTAGGTTTTATGGTAAACATGTTTTGATTTTATTTTTAAGATACATTTTACGTTACTCGATCGTCGTACAGTGTACTAGTGTACAATATAATCATTATCGGCTGTGAGATCACTCAACCGAACTTCAAAAGTAGTTTTTTTTCAAAACTGGCTACACCAATAATATTATAAAATATATCTATCCATAGATTCACCAGTAAATACCGCTATCATCAGTTCACTGAAAAAAATACTAAAAACACTTGTTTTATTTACACGAAGATTTTTTTCAAGTAGACACACAAAATTATGCGCTTTGTTAACATAGCAAAATTCAACAATAATTATGTTGCCGAAATAAACCTTCTTTAAAGTTACAGCTGGCTTAGTAAATTTATAAAAAAAATTAAATCCATTATAGTTTTACATATTAAGTATGAAATTTTCTGAAAATACCGCCAAGAAAACGCTAAATTTATCAATTAAATAATAATTATCGAGTAGAAATATTTGATGTTATTCGCAACTAAAAGTAATACATTTTAAATATAATATCAACAATCTGTGACGTATGGTCATGGAAAATTTTGATGTGATGCTGTTGATTCGGAAGAGCCTCTTGTATAAAATATTACCTAAATGAATTTCTATATTTATTTACGAGGTTAATAAAAGTTTTTCTGTATTTTTCTAAGTCTGGCCAAATTTTTAAGGATTGATAAATATACTTTTAATGCAACTATGGAATTCAAACTTACATCTCTCACAAATCAGAAAAGCTTAGTGCTAATAAATCAATCACTTCCATGTGCTTGAACACTCTAGAACACTCCAACCAAGCTTTTCTGAAACCGCTCTAGGGACAACATTTGAAATACTTCACGTTTACTATTCCACGGTGTTGATTCGCATAGCGGGTAATATTGGAGACATGTTGAATAGTGGAAATAGGGGCTTATCTTCTATTTATAAAGATGTAATTTATTGACATATTTCTAGTAGAAGATACACGTTTTTAATTAGCAAAAACATTTGGAATACGGCAAGTTGAATGTGATGGATATAGAATATTTTACGGTATGGCATTAATTAATAATTGTACATTCAATGTCCAATATAATATGATGGGATGCGGTCATAGTGATGATATTTTTCATCTCAATCCTGAAATGGTCTAAAAAATCTTTCAGCATAGAGACCACAGCATTACATAATATAAAAATTCACAACTTTAATGTAATTTCATTCATAAAAACACTCAACATAATATATTATATTATATTGAAATATATTGGATTTTCACAGATATATGTGAAACAAATGTTAGTTTAAATGTTTATATGTTGTTCGTTAATTGAGCCACTTCGGTGTTTTTTATCCTTCGTTTACTTTTTTTCTGAAAGTTTCTGTTTTTGACATGACTATTATAGGCTATTATAAGAAGCTGAAAATCTTTTCTGACCTATGAATATTCCTGCAAAGAGGTTTCGGATCGTCCGACCCGCGTCTTGTTGGTCCAATGTAAAATAATAATAAAGTTGGCATTTTTTTCAGCTCCGCACAATATCGTGACGATCTTCCGATTTCAGTAACTAAAAACAAGACTATTCCAAGTACCTTCCTTAATTGTACCACCTTAGACCGGTTTCCTAGATTGGCTTTGCAAAAAATAACCCCTGCAAAAACGGCGAAAGAACACTTACACGGTGCATAAAAAATATAACAATAAAAACTAGTTTGTATGGGGAATACTCGAAGACACGGTCGGCGGATGATGGAATAGGTTTTATCTTGATTGCCATATATAAGAGTCTGAAAATACATATGCAGCACAGTCTCGTTTCAGCAATTACTCGAGATGAACAAGTTTTTCGCAATCGTTTTAGCCCTTGCGCCTTTGGCTGCCTGCCTGCCTATTTCGGAAATCATTTCAGACATTGGTGAGATATTTATATCTGTAACTATTAAATCTACATTAAAATATTCTGCACACAATATCTTTACATTCAGTTTAAATCCCAAAGGTTTCTCGTGACTAATAATATTACATAAAATTAGTCTCATGTTTGTGTTAAACCAAATATGTTACAAACTTCAGCAGAAATATTACATATTTGTTCAATTAAAGTACTCTTTACCCATATTACTGGGTATTCTTATACTAGTTTCTTACCAGTATAAAAACGAAAATTTTAATTTCATGTTTAGTATAATACTTATATATCCCATCATTTAAAATATGGAAATTTTAGCTCTTTAATAAAAATACATAATTGCCTTATAAACCAATAAAGTACGAAATATTTAAATAAATTCGACTCCACAATCTTAGGCTATATCGTTCGGTAGAAAATCCATATTGATATATTCTTAATTTATCTCAGGATTTATCATTCATTTATTTTATCGTAATGCGTCTCATTTTTATTTAAACTAAACTGTTTTATAAGCATTTTTATTTAACTCTAGATTTCTGATGAATTCCAATAATTTCATACAATGCTTACCATCCGTCCCTTTTATATACACTGTTATTTGATTATTAAAACTAATAATATAATTAATTGAAGCATAATTTGTGTAGTCGAGTTTCCTAGCTACTCTCTTGTGTATTACCTCGCTGGTACCAATATCTTCAAAGTCTAGTTAACTATCCATTCTTACAACCTTTGAGCCCGGCTTGTAATCCGTAAAATTGCAAAGATTGAGCTAATAAACTCCGTGTGTAATCGAGCCTTAACTAATTCATTCGGTGGCATAATAGTTAATATCCATTATATTATATAACAGTAACCTCAAAAATGAATAGTATAACAGATTTGTATATTTGAATGATATATTTTATGAGAATTCCGATTAAGTCGCACTTATACAATAAAGAAATAATCAATTTGTGATGTGACAAAAAGATGCAGCGTATATAAATATAAAACATTAACGTTAGTTTTATTCCAGACACTATTTATAAAATATAAACAAGTACAATGCGACGTGTATGTATTATTGGTTATAGCTCAATACTTTTACTTTATTTCTTCCACAATTTATTTCAAAGTTATTCGTTTTTTCTCCCGATTGCTAAAATCCACACATTTCCTAGTCGCATTTAGAAATAACTGACAGAACAGAACTGACAACGTCGGTATTATTGCAACATTTTATATGTAAACATAAATATATATGTCATATCTATGTTTTAATTGACTATAAAAAATCTTTCGTTTTATGAATTCATATTATATGATAATAAAAACATGTATGAAAATAATAATATGATTTCCATGACGTTTATGTAAAACTACTGTGTGCTTTCAAAGTTTCAATAGAATCTGTGATATTGTTCAATTACTCAATTATAAGCTGCATATTCGTGAACTATGATTGTAAATTTAGAAGTTTTCTCAATCACATGTAGCCACGTATTAAAACAAAATGAGCGAACATATAGCAGCTTAATAAAGAAACCAAGATAAAGTAAATCTATGGCTTCATCATTCTGAAATCAATTAATATAAATATCAATCAATAATCATTTATATTTAAAATTAGTTGAGAAAATATGAAATACTGTGCTACTATTTAAATCAGCAATTTATAAAGCATTTGTGTTGAGCTTTACTATACTATTTTAGATAGTACTGTATTTCTTACCATAAAAAAACTAAAAGACGAAATTATTAACCTATTAAACTACGTCCTTCGAATAAAAAAAACTGCTTTTCTTTCCGCACAGAAACCGATGCAAGCCAAGAAAAGCTGGTTAGAGTAGCAAGAGGCTATGGAGGCGGCGGTGGTGGAGGCGGAGGTGGTGGATACGGTGGACATGGAGGAGGTAGCCACGGAGGTGGCAGTCATGGAGGAGGTAGCCAAGGAGGCTTTGGAGGTGGACTCAGTGATGGCTATGGTGGACATGGAGGTTCAGGTGGATTCGGCGGTCAAGGATTAGGTGGCCATGGAGGACAAGGTGGATTCGGAAGCGGCGGTCTTGGAGGACAAGGCGGTGGCTTGGGTGGACATGGCGGAGGTCTGGGAGGCTACGGCGGAGGCTTAGGAGGACAAGGTGGCAGTCTAGGAGGACATGGAGATGCCCTAGGAGGAGGTGGTTATACTGGTGGATTGGGCGGTGGACATGGTGGAATCGCTGACGGCGGATATGGTGGACAAGGTGGATTCGGTGGAGATGGACTCGGCGGACATGGAGGACAAGCCGGACATGGAGGACAAGGCGGCGGCGGATATGGAGGAAGCCAATCCCAGGCGTCTGCTCAAGCTTCTTCTTCATCTTATGGAGGCCATGGGTAATTAAAATAATATATTATCCATATTGAATGATGAGAAACTCAATCGGTATATACAATATCAGAATTTACTAGACATATAATTATAAGAAGATGAACGAGGAGGAAGTACACGATGATAAATTCCTAGTGATTTTTTCGGTTTTCTGTAAGAATTTAAGTTCATACGTCATGACTGTTAAACTATTCGTAATATTTATTACCTAAATAGTAAACTTCTTCATTATAATCAACCCAGTATGGTATTAAAACTGATTTCTAGACTAGCAACCATTTGAAAAACTTTTTTTTTAATTAAAAATAATTAAAATACAGTCATATAACCACACATAGTTTTCATTATTTTATAAACATATTAGCTATAATTAAAAATAATAAAAATGTTTGTATACGTAAGTTATTATATTGTGATATATTATTACCATATGCATTTCAATGCATACTAACAAAACGTGATTAATTACTTTTTAAAAAATCTTCATCACAAGAATGAAGGTTATAAGAACTGCCTACTATTAAATTAATCGACTCTTGCAATGACTAGCAATATTTATTTTTGAACTATACTGAACATTGGAATTATAGTATAAATAAACAAAGACGAACTGATGAGTACTGCATTCATCACATTATTTTTTTACACTTCAACGTCAACTTATAACATAGTACGTCAAAATTTGATTTAATCCGCACAGAAAACACGAAAAAAAACAATCTAAACAAAAATTAAAGATTCGCGCTTTTAAACGTCAGATGTATGAATAAAAATATAAACGTTAAAAGTTTCATTTGAAAACGGTATAAAAATGTCAATATACCATGTCTCTATAATCCGTTCGTAGTAAATAGATTTAAATTTAGTAGAATATTTCACTTCAGTTGGAGCACATGGACGTTTTGGACAAGAGTAAGAAATGAAATGATTTATAAGAAAAAATATTGTAGCTTATGATGTTTGTTTTGCCGCTCCAATTCCTATTGTAATATTTATACATTTGCATAAAACCACGCATATAATACGACAACTTTAAACAAACAAACTCATACATATGATTAATATGTCAAAAATAGTTCCATTCGCCCTAATAGTGATCATAATAAATGATATTGCAATGTATTTTGTGGACTTTCTTAAACTATACAAGAACGCTGTAATCTTTTTTGATTGCCATCAAAAATTATATACATATCAATAAAAACAACTAGATTTTGCCTTCACCTAAATTAAGCATAAACTAATTTTGTTTTAAATATACAATTAAGATTTTATATAAATCAATAATAGTACTAACCAAATTAGTAAATATTATTATTTCATAAATTGTTCCTATGAATTCATTCCCATTCAAATATTCAACAAACTATTTTTTCTATTTCAGACACCACTAAACTTTTAAGGAACCTGAGTGCCAGATGCAGTTTCAAGATTAATCACACACAATATGTATAATATAATCTTTATGATATTTACAGTGAGTGTGTTCAGCTTTAAATTAAAATAATTATGATATATTATAAAAGAGTCCTTTTATGAAAGGGTTTTCCAGTATTTGTGATATTATCTTTTAGTTGTCTTTTTTTATTTCTTTAACATTGAAAACAGCTAATAATATGGATACCTTCTTCAAAAAATTTATATTAGCGCTTAAAAATTTAATATGTTTAAATCATTTTTATATTTTCATTTACGCAAGAATAAATATATATTTTACTAAATACCTTTTTAATGTATTTTCATCACTCCCTACTTTCTATAAAAGTTCTATTACCAAATTACATATAAATACTTCAAATATACCAACAATATTTTAGCATTAATTAGTTCAAAAATTTTTAGTTGAAAATCAATTAACTATATGTTGGATATGCCCTCCATCCACCTGCCTCTCCCTTACACACGATTTCAATCAGACGTGTCCCAAAGTTCAAATATTGAGAAGCAGTCTACTTTTTTCAATGGTGATGTCTCGGGAGTAAAAATAAATTACCCAAGACTCATTGCCACGCACTCAAGTGTGCTGAAGTTAAAAATAAATAAAATGAAAGGAAATAATATGGTTGCTATTATCTACCCCGGTAGCGTAGTTGGTAGCATGCGCGTCTAACGATCCGGGGAATGCGGTTCGAATCCCCATCTGTGTCGGTTTTTTAAAAATCCAAAAATAT
>JAGVSQ010004732.1:0-18838 GCA_022683975.1 Rhyacophila evoluta | reverse complement strand
CTAACAGTGATCTCACATATGGAAGTTTACCAGTTTTAAATAATTTAGAATTTCATATACATTCGTTAGCATGAAAATTTTATATTTTAAAACCTACATTTAACTATAAATTATTTCGCTTCTTGTCTGTGTGTTAACAGTTGTTTTAATATGTGACTACTTATACTTGTTAACTTAAATATGTATTCTAAGCTTGCACAAGTTGAAATAACATGATTTTGACAAAAACAAACCTTCCCTGTTTATTCTTTGTTGGTTTCAGATATTACGTATTGAAGACAGTCGACGAATAAAAAGTACTATGGTTTCTACTATATTGTACATGTATTGACATAGTTTCATGTTTTATTTATTTAATATTATTATATTTAATTAATTACTAAAATAACTCTTTTATGCTTTATAAAACATCATTAATCAAAGTCATCACTAGGTACAATGAGTAATATAAGTTGTGTTTTAAAAGTGAATATAAACAAATTTAAACAAACAAGAGAAGGTTTTTATACGGTATTACGGAGAAAGCTTTATAGGCATGCATCGATAATTTTCCTATAAAATAGTTCACGACTGCAGTAAAAATAGATCGATGGATTCCATTGAGTCAGTAAGCCGCTCTCGATTATTGTTATGTTGAGACAAGGGTAACTCTCTGGGGCAATCACGACTCTTCTAACATTTTGAATTTACTTCTTCGTATCCAAACATACTTTAAAATATTTCTATTACAATCACTATTTGGACTAATCAACCATAATCGTAAATTCATACAATACATTATATCAGCCATTTTTATTTTTTTTATACCATGTTCGCTTCCAACGTGGGGCATATGGATCTACACATTGTGAAGATATCCACCCCGAAAGAGGAGTATATCGATCTCCGCAATGTGAAGACGACTTGACAGATTATATTTTTACGAGAATTGTCTCCCCGGTAGCGTAGTTGGTAGCGTGCGCGCCTAACGATCCAGGGAATGCGGGTTCGAATCCCCATCTGTGTCGGGTTTTTTTTTAATCCAAAAATGCAGGACTGGTTGCCTATTAGCCATTACGCACGAAAATATTTGGCGACCCACGTTTTTTTAGGTTGTGAAGATGTACAATAAAAAATACACTTACAATACAAAAAACTGAGTATATTGTTTTTCTGTGCTCACCCTCAAAGTAGAGCATATGGATCTACATCGTGTGAAGATATCAACTCCGATAGTGGAGCATATGGATCTCCGCAATGTGAAGATATCTTAATTAGTAGATAAGTATATACTACTGTTAATTTTTAAATATTCTTTCCAGGTCACTTTCAAACGAAAGTGAACCGTATGAAAATATAAACAAAAGTATTAAAACTTTTACCAAAATTCATTCATGATGTTTTACAATCTGCATATCAAATAAGTTTGCGGGGTAAAATTGTTACTTTTCAACAATGTAAAATGATATTTTTAATAATTGGATATCATATTCAAACAGAAATACTTGATTTTTTTATATCTCTATGTGATTTCTTTTCATAATCATTTTTGGCATCTCTAAGTGACATCAATTACAATCGGGAAGTACCCAACCACACATAGTTTTGTGTTCAAAATTACTACAGAATTAATTAATTTAATTACTAAATAATCAATACATCGTCCTAGAATAATATTATTGTATGTAATGTCTGCTTAATATTATGTATCATTAAAAACAAAGGATCTTAATAGGTTTAATCGTCCTTAGCATTGCGGACGATACGTTGTTCTTGTATCGTCCTTAAGGCCTCAATATTGAGGCGAGGTTTAATACGGGGCTCTAAAACACGATGGTTGTTGTAACATCTGATCATGTGTCCCGATTAAAAATAACAATTCAGTTTTATATGAAGCGGTTAAATAAAAATAGGCATTATAAAATGAAATGGTTGCAATAAAACGAGCTTTGTGTTTACATGACGCACTTTACGAGCTTTCGAATTCATTGAAAAGGTAATTTACAAAAGAAACTTATAGTAACACAATGAGATCATTTTGTTATATAAAATGAACTCAAACACATGAGTTTACTTAGAAATTCATACGAATCATTTTTAAATAGAAATGAGTTTATTAATATAAATGCCAAATATGATATTATAAAACTATTGAGCTGCTGCGGCTGAATATGTGTTCAAACTATGGCCTGGTTTGTGACGTAAAATTATTTAAGCTCATCAATTTTCATTTTGATCCATTCTCAAAAATTAACTTTCTTTTTCAAACATATCATTAAAGTCAAAGTTAATATATTTGGCTTTTAGTACGCGTATGAAAGACAGTGTATTTAAATAAAAATTGATAGCTCGAAAATGCATATTCGGTTATCATTAATGATGAATTTGTACATATTATTTACATTATTACAAGTATATTGTTGATATTTTACGGACGATTATTGACAAAATATAGGGTTGGAAGTTATAGATATATATATATAAGTTAGAGGTTAAAGGTTATTATATATACAATATTCAGCCATACACTCAACAAAGTTAAGTCTATAAAAACTTGTTTAAACCATATCAGATTAATCCAGTAACGTATAAATCATAAAACTAAAGAAATCATATACTATATAGATTAGAGATTTTTTTTTACAATTGTTTTACAGTGCTTTGTAGATAAAAATTTGTGTAGTATGATATAATTACAACCAATACTGGTATTATATCATGCTTCATGTTGAAATTTATAAATAATATCGTGAATAATACAATATATAACACGTTCATAGAATACCTGCAAAATGGCAGTAATGTATGGCATGTTCTATGATCTTCATAAAATTACTTGATGAGTAACATATTCTACAGGAAAGTATATGTCAACGTATTTTATTGCTTTTTTGTAGTCTTTCTGACATTTAACATTTTTCATAAACAACTAACTCATGTTATGACAAAAGAAATTCGTATATAGAGACGTGAGGGCGCCGGCATTTTGCGAAACAAAGTGCACTCACTGAATTTGATAAGACTTATTATTGTTATCAGCGAATGCGACATGAAGTGTACGCTTTTTTGTTGTGTATTGCGTTTATCTATTACTACTTTCTAAAATAAATATGTCATTCGCGTTATTTCGAAGTGTAAACACGACGTTTCTCAACAGATTTTCTAAATAATTTGTCAATGCCTAAATGTATCATTTACTACAAAAATAAGGTTAATCATACACAGATAACACATATGGGTATTAATTAATTGTTTCACAAATACTTATAAACTGAGTAATTGTAGACTCCAGGGCTGGTGGCCGAGAGATTAGAGTGTGCGCTTCAGTGCTAAAGTTTGGGAATTTAAATTTCACAACTGCAGAATTTCAGAAATCTTAAGGTACAATCCTAGATAACCAGTAGTTGTAAGATTTGACGAATACCCAGTTTTCGTGGGACAAAATCTTTGACACACTTCATCGGTGGAGTAGTTATTTTTACAATTTTTATATCCATACGTTCCACTTTCAGAGCGGAACAGAATATTGTGTCATTTTGCGCTTTTGACACTGAAAATCGTACGGAATCGAATCCAGTAGCAGATCCAAAACAGATTCCAAGTATGTGTCCCCCAATAATCCAATAACCTGAGCAATTGGCTGACAGTAATCCTACTATGCTCTAATTTTTGATGAGACTTAAAAAATTTTATATCAGGTACTAAAAATGTGTACTTCATGATTTTGGGCTAAAGTCAAAATATAAAATACATATACACAACCTTGAAATATACGAAGACTAAAAATAGTGTTTTATCTAACCAAACCGCCATTAAACTATTCAGTTATTTAGGAAAAATCTGAAATGTTAATGTGATAGAAGGCTTTTTTCCTGGTCCCAAACATTTTCATTCTTAAAAACTACATTTAGATATTAATCTGGAATCCGCAGATAAACATCTATTTGATTTTATATAATGTGTATTAAGTTGTATTCATTTTGGTTATATATAAAATATATATTAAAATAATAGGTCAAAAAAAATCATTAATAAAGTCGTACACCAATCCTATTTTCAAACAGGAACTTATCTAAAATGGACACAACAATAAGCTCACTGAACCGATTCAGTGCCAATAATAATAATCATTCACAGACAATGGTCTCAGATGGATGGACTTCAAAGATGGCGTCGAACGAAACGATGTCAACAATCTCAGGAAGTCGCCTCCATGACAGGACAGGTGGACGGAGTCGGTGCCCCGTTGACAATTATGGCACTGTCGGAACATGATGCGGGCTGCTTGCGGAAGTGATAGAACGACACCTCACGATGACACGTGTTGGTTGTGATGGGTGTTACTAAAACTGTGTTGAACGAGGACATTGTTTGTACGTCCCACATCACTTGTTTGTTTCAAAATAAGTAATTGCTATACCATTAAAACATTATTTATTTTAAAATTGCATTTCTTTAATTACAACTATGATGAATATACTTGATAATTATCAACGTATATATGGATTGCTATTTGTGCCCGAATTTTTCATACCTTTTATTTTTCAAATACCAATTTAACAATTTTAATTATTTATTTATTTTCTGGTAAATTAACTGGAGCAATCTTCATTCTATGCGAAATGTCTGGGACTTTAATCTACACAAGGTAAAAACTAAATGCCGCCTATCCAATGCATACATCCTTTCAGTGCATTGTGGTTGTGAAACGTGGCACTTAACAAAAGCCCAAAACAACCGTATTATGAGCTTTGATAACAGGTGCCTGCGGTGGATTCTGAGCATACGGTGGTATGACTTTGTTCAAAATAAGGAGATAAGAGAACTGACCATGCACCCACTAATCACTGCCAAAGTGAAGCTGCAACGCTGAACCAGGCTCGGCCACATATTGTGGATGCGTCAAGAGAGTCTTTTCCTGACCTGCCTATTTTTAAGCCAACCGTTTGTTGGCGTCCCGGAAGGCGGCTAAATATTATCTATAGAACGTATTCGGCGGAGTTACAGAATGGTATGACCTGGGAGGACGCAAAAATACTAGCGGGCGACAGTGATTCTTAGAGGCAGCACGCCGTGCCCATATGCTCCACTTAGGGAGCAAATATGTAAGAAGAAGAAATTCATATTTTTCTTTTTGTTTTATTTATTAGGTTAATTCAAACTCGTTATTTATTCAAATCAATTGTGTTCATCATGTTATTACAAATGTACTTCAATACTTGGATTTATATAGTAAGAGACAACTTTAGAAATTACAAATATAACAGTTATCCTTAAAAAAGCATTTTAAATCATATGTAAAAATTTTACGTCGTTACTATTCACCGTTAAGGAGAATTTTTTATGGCATACAGACAAACTCATAGTTGCTGTGCTATAGTACAGGGTTAAATCATTATCACGGTAATACTAATACATATCATAGAATAATTCAAACCGCACCTTTATTCGTTGATTTAATTGCAAACTATTTAAAATACACGTACATATATTAAGCGTACATCCGCCTCAAACGATTGTTTCAATTTTCATTCAAGACTCATTTATTGTACGTATAATGAAATAATTATTCACGTACATATCCGTATTTAGGAAAATGATGGCTTACGCAGTATAGAAAATGGATTCATTACCTTTTTAATTATCTACTGATCATAATTTTAATCAAACTTGCGTAATACAAATTAATATTTCTCTTTTTATTGCAGTATTAGGTTAATAACTTACTGAACAATATTCCTATGATAGAAAATATCTCTGATACATGCAGCTTTATTTCATTTATTCATAAGCTAAATTTTCTTTGAACAATGGGTAAGTAATATAAAAAAAAACTATTTCACACGACTTAATATTAACACAAATTAAAAATTATACACCCTTGTATAATATAGATTAATTTCTTTTAAAATTTTGAACTTTTATATTAAACTAAAAATTTCAGTTCAATAAAATTATTTAAATATTTAAACCAAATTTACAGCCCAACTTAACCTCTCACATAAATCTAATATCGCATATTTTATTTGTCATGTTTCAATAACTTTGTCTATTTATTGCATTGGTAGCTGAGGTTAGCGTGTGCATTTTGGAGCTGAACAATCCGGGTTTGATTTCCACAGCAACCGAATTTATAAAAATCAAAAAATGCAGGACTAAATACCCATTTAGTCAAGTAAATAGCGGATAACCAATTCTGGTCTGTTTATAGCCAACCCAAATTACTCGGCGAGCCGCACCGGCATCCTAAAATTTTCCAAGTGCCTCACGCAAAAATAATTGGAATTTTTGTTTCAATACTTTTTTCATCTTTGAACTTCAATATTTTTTAAGATGTCTAAAGTATTTGCTTCTTCATCGAAAATTATGGTTTCTCATGTTTTTATAGATAACTGAAATTATGACCGCGAGCCACAGACAAAAGGACGCCAAGGGCCATGGGTTGGCCAATCTTGGTCCATAGTAACACTGTATTATTATTAATAATATTTATCCAATTATTCACAAACCACAAAGCCTCAATATTTACTACTAAGTGCATCACCTTGAATGACGCAATAGATTTTGCTCTTTTAAATATAAATCACAAGTCCAAACTCTATGACCGTTTTGCAAAGTCTTCAAAGTACAAAATTCAGTGTCATCTTGGAGAAAACTTTAAAATCGTGACCAAAAGACTCCCCCATGATTTTATCGTCACTATTAACCATTGTAGAGCAGACCACTACAACGCGTCAGAATTTATAACATGTGTTGGGATTGTTGACAATCCAGTATAGAAAGAAAAATGAAGAAATTAATCACATTGGTTGGCAGTGTAATCTTTCAAAGGTTAGGCGTATTTAAAAGTTTATTTATACTTAAGTTTCAACTGCCTCTTTCAATAAATGTTTTTTTACAGTTTCCACATATTGGTTTATGTGTACAAGCAATCAACAATTTTCAATTTTTAAACAAATATGAACTGAATATTCAAATGTTAATATAAATATGTACTTTGTTTTTTGTCAAAATATTTTCACTGCTTAGCCGAAATAAACCTTTTATACGGTTTCAGCTGGTTTAAATATAAATATATCATAATTGATACAAAATATATCAAACCAAAACGGTAGGATAAAACTTTTTTAATTTTATATCGACTCTTTGTGTTAATAAACTTATTTTCTTTGTAAAGGACACAGTTATCCTACAAAAAACAGTGTTCATCAAATATAAATTTACTGTGTACTTTTGGGGGCTTGAATTATTTCTATAATGCCGTTTTATTACATAATGATTATTACATTTCACATATCCGTGAAAAATGACAAATAACTGCGAATGCTAAAAAAAATAAACGTAGTAGCCTTTCAAGGTGCTTTGAAAACTATCAGAATTTATTAGCGTACTTTTGATAAAAGTAACATACTGACTAAAAATGTTTGAAAGTGTAGACATTAAAAATACCATATGTGAAATTATTCAATTTCGGCCATAAATTTTGTTATGTTACTTAGTACATTTGATCCTGTTAAATATTAATAATTTTTGAAATGGTCCTGTCATGCACATAAAAACAAAATCAATATAAATTTCACACTATTAAAAATAAACAATGGAACAGTCTCTATTTTCACCATTTATAAAAAATACATATTAATATATAATTGATATTCTCCCAAAGTATTGAATTTTATCTTTAAATAATTCGCTTCCCTTCTCTTCCTTCTTCTTCCGTATCCGCTCTATAAGCGGTACCACATGCCGCCTCCAAGAATCTTTGTCAGCCACCAGTATTTTTTTTACAATTCTCGCTCCCAAAATGGTGCATATGGATATACACAGTGTGAAGATATCCGATCCAAAAGTAAAGTACATAAAAAGATCTCCGGAATATTAAAACATGTCTCGACAGATTATTTTTCATGAGAATTAGTTGTAGAATAATTGCTCAAGCCAATTGCCATTCGGCCCGCATTGCCCGGATTGGCAGGTTTGCTAGCTAACCTCTATACTATCGGGGAAACAATGAATTCATCATTAAAATATTATACTTACAGATGTACATGATTAGTATGCATTATTCAAAGTAATATGCCTGCAGAGTGATATTAAAAATTAATCCCAATAACAAACAGTGTGTTTCCGAATTTATACAATTTATTGACATGGAGGGCCTATTCTAATTTCGTATTGAATGAAGAGATTTGGAAGACATCAATTATCACAGAATAAAAATCAGTTTTGCTTCACAAATCTATATAAGCAAACCAAATTATATTTCCGCTAAAGGAATAAATTTAAATAATGAATGCCTCCTCATCCGCTACCTGTGAGTGCAAATTTGATTTCATAAACTACTTGCTCAGTAATTTACAGTGTATATATTTTTCTTCGTAGTGTTACTTGCATTATGAAATCACAGGGTCGCGACGGTAAAACGCCTATTGTCACTCTTACAAGAGACTCTTACACACACCTGTTAATTAACATTTTAACGTCACCGCACGCCCATTCATACAAAGCAATTGAGCACGCACTCTTTGTTTCGTTAGCCGGCAAACTGTTAAAAGCGGAAAAAGGACTCCATTTGTGGCCAATTGGGACAACGGCAGTGTTATTGCTCGGCAGATATTTGTTCACTCTTCACTTGCGCAGAGTGTTGACCAACTGAATCATTAAAATTATTGTGACAATATATGCGGCTCTTGCCCAATCTCCGACATGTTTGATAACTGTGTACGAGTACACAATCAGAACTTAAAACGTACACTGCTAAATAACGTAATATTTTTATGAATAATAATCAAAAATTCTACCAATATGTCACGCGTCTTTTTACTTCAGCACACTTGGACGGGAGGCAACCTACGTCTTGAGTAATTCATATTTACTCCCGGGACATTCCCATCAAATAAACAAGATTGCTTCTTGATATCAGAGCTCTGAAACACGTCTAATTAAAACCAGGTGTATGAACGGGGTGGGTGTATGGTGGGCACATCTCATCAATAATCAGAGTTATCTAAAATGAGATAATGAGTGTTGTTTGCCATTTATTGTTTTTTATGATTTAAGGAAATGAATTTAAAAGTTGCATTTGACCAAGCCGCTACATTTCTTAGATAAAGTGTAAGCGGCGTAAAAGAAATCAAATGCCGTTTGACAGAAAAAATCGATGATAAATCTTTTTTGAGTTTATTAAATTCTAACAGCTTTCGTTAGATACTTGAACACTTAAATGTTGAATAAAAACTTGCACTTTAGATTGTCTCAATCAATTAATCAAACCATTATTTTGAAACATAAAACGTGTAGAAGAATTATATGAAACCATTATGAATATAACATAATTATAAAAGTCGTCAAACTTCATAAGTTTCGTCTCTTACGCCTGCGTTTATTTCTTTCAATATTAATAATTTCATTCAATTTAAATGAACGAGGTAGATTTCTACATACATAAATAACATGCATATATATTGTGCGTAGATATATAAAAAAACATTCTTACAATAGTCATCTTCACACTATTGAGATCCATATACTCCACTTTCAGACCTGACATCATACGCTACATCTTATTTATGTTAGTCTCAAAACTATTGATAAATTAGTTAGATAGGTATCCAACATTTACTGTACATTAGTAATTATGCTTCCTGTAACCACGTTACGTGAGTTGTTGTAGTAGATGTAACATACAACATTTTTTCGTAATTATTCTTAGTGGAAACGATAAAATGAATTTAATTTTTTTCACGTAGATTGTGTCGTTCGTTTTTAGCGGAAATTTTGATATAAAAATACTCTACAATACTGTTAAACAACTGTGTTAATATTCCAAGTAAATAAATAGCATTTTTTCAGAAGTGCGTTACATACTGATTTTGTAACGCGAGTGGCTTCAACCAGACGTGCCAGTATTACATGGGGACGCCTGATACGACATACTCTTATGTTGGCAGTCATAATTTTCAAGTATTTGAATAGAGATGGCTTGACCAGAATTTTAATTTGCGTTTGGATGCCCAAGAATAGTCTTCTGTAATATTTTTGTTGCATAATTTAGGTTAACTTTGATGTAACGGCTTAGATTTTTGTATTAGATTTAGACACAGCAGTGACGCCCTTGTTTGCAATAAAATACCATCATTATTTAAATATATATTTTTAATTAGTTATTATTTACACCTTTAATTGAATAGTAAATTATTTTCAATGGACAATTCATATCTTAATACATAGTATTTATATTGTGACGAAAATTATAACATTACAATTATTATAAATGCTTTGAACTATATTTCCAATGAACATTTCATCACATTCTTAAAAAACATCACATAATATTGTAATAAACTGTTTAAATTATACAGTTTTGCCTTTTATACTATATTTGATTGATAAAAGACTAATACTTTGATAAGAAAAATAAATTTATTTAATAAAAACTTAAATTGAATATTTAATAAATAAAAAAGTACTCAAGATGAACTAAGTAATGAAATCTCACAGTCGAATGAGGATTTTAATTTTATGGACTAACTGATTTTTTTAAAACTGTGTGCTTAACATGTTTACCGGTTACCTAGTAACCAAATCCAATTAAGACTATCTAGATTGTCATTGTGAACATATATACCACAATCGAAGTAGACAAAGTTATATGCAAATAATATTATTTTATATAATTAAAAAAACTATAATTAATATTATGACAGTAGATTATCTTAGTCTATGAAATGTATTTCATATTTTAAATCTGACAATTACAGTCCTTTAGTATTTCTTACATCATTACTTTTATTTATTAATATATATTTTTCATGACGAAGCGCTACTGACTTACGTGTTCGAGTTACTTATAAAGCTCTATTCTTATTTGAGGTATTTCGCAACTTTATCAAAGTACGTGACAGATCTGCATTTCGATAATATTTTATATGGGCAAAAATGGCCAAATGGGTAACATTCCACATGTAACACATTGACTATACTACGTGTTAATTTGCCTGGCATATATTATACATTAAACATTCAATTGTTTTGCAAAAAAAACATTGAATGGTATTTTGATTTATATTATCTTATATGAAAACATGTTTTTTTTCCAAGCTATTTGCCATATCTGCTTCCTCTTTTTGCACGTGCCACATTTTTATAAATAATGGACGTATACGTGTTATAATGAAGAGGTGATTTTCAAAATACTAAAAATATCCCAGAAGCAACTCTTTCTTTGAAACGTAATTTGATATACAATGGAGTTTGCATGCATATTATTCTAACTTAAACCTGTTAATGTCAAATCATGAAGAGAAGAGACATTTCCGCTCAACGGAATATGCTACATTTTTAAGTAGTAAGTTATAAAATATAGAAAGTCAGAATAGCCAGCCGGTCCAATAAATAGTTGACTTAAGAAGTTCTTCCCTTTCAACGAACAAATGAAACACTCATGTTGGAAGATTCGCTGAGGCACTGTGTGTTGTCTATATACTTAGAGAGTAAATATAAAGCGGAAAACGTCACACAACTTTTGTGTTTCACGCAATTTTGCTTGTCAATATTGATGACAAAGATAACTTTTTACGTCATAATTCACTTGCGAGAATAGCCCAGTCAACCTTTAGCATTTTCTTGGACAGAGTGCCATGGTAGATTGTCCACCGTACAAGGGCGCCTGAGTATATTGGGCGCCTTCGGACGATTGAAATTAAATAAATACACCAGTATTGTATTCGAGCAACGAATGGTATTTTCATTATTAAAACAACTATACAGTAAATACATAAGATATTAATATAAAATTGTAATGCAATTGAAAGTTAAAAATTTGCATGTTTTTAGATCAGTAAAATATATTAACAGATGGTTTAAAAAACTTTTTGCACGAGAACGCCTCTTACCCACGGCGCGACACTATTTTTAGGTCATGCCAGTATTCTGTATATATCCTGTACATATTTAGAAGTATTTTAAAGATGAAAATATATTTGACTTGAAGAAGGTAATTAAAACTATTCGTATTTATTATTTAATTCGCACCAATACCAAGAAAATGATTAATTTAAAAAAAAATCATTTTAGCCTTGTAAATTATTACTACGTAAATAAAATACTACGATAAATAATTTCTTCACGAAAGCTTCACAAAAATTTAACATTGAAGCTCTAAATCCACTTAAAAGTGCCCAACACTAAATAAACAATTTTCAATATACATGCACACACATACGCGCATATTGAAAAGCGACGCTCCTTGTGGGCACAAGGTTAGTAATGCCTCGCCACATAACGGGTACGTGTCTTCCGAGACATATCTCCGTCCCCTTTTATCGCGCCACACTCCCGTCGGGCCTCTCTCTCTGATTATCACGCGGAGTTTTCTGCCAGACAAAAGCAAATCGAAGCCTTTAGTCCGTTATTAGAGGGTGAGTTTCTTTATAACAGTGTAATCCTGTTCATTTAGCTGCCCGCATGTTTTCATTTTTATTTTGTTATTCAGAATAGCCGACCATAATAAAGTATCGCTTTCATTTTATTTCATTCAAATTTAAAACTTCTTGTTCTTTTTATATCACATCAATGTTATTCTTATTTCAAATTTTAACAGGATTCTTTTATTTGAAATTTGATTTAACATTCCAATTTCAATTTTAAATAATGGGAAAAAATAAACATACAATGGCTTGAATTTTATTATCACAAAAAGACAGCTATATGTACATACTCATATTTACGAGTAATGGCATTTTAGCCAAAATACCTGGAAAATATCAATTAATATTAAGATGTCAGATTAAATAAATTATTATTATATTAATATTGAATGATGTACTTGCGGAGTTAGTATATTGTTGGAATCGAAATAGCCATCGACAAAACTTTAATAAAAATAAGAATTTTAATATTTTTATTTTTTCAACCTTTATAAAAATGATTCCTATCAATGGGTTGACCTCCATTTTCTTCATTTAAAAAAATAATCTATGAATATTTGTTTTATTATTAATAATCAAATACTCACAATACCGTAAAACATAAATATCTTGTTTTCAATCTATATTTTTTATGCATAATAAAAATATCGACATTATATAGTTATATTTTAAAAACGTATCTTTGTTGTTAAAAGTACATAAACAAAAAGAGAATCATACATCAGCTCAATGATATATAAATTCCTTTATATATTCATGTTTTTATTTTATAAAGAGCAATGATTGTAAGCCGAATCGCTTTGAATGCATACAAAAAATAGATCTTAGTAGATATAAATTAGCTCACTTAATATTTAAGAAATTTATATCCATGATACATATGTAAGTATGTATTTCGAATGGCCATGGCAACCGTATTTTCAAATCAACAATAAAAAATTACAATGAAGCGATACAATCATCTCGCGAATTAGAGTCGGTCAAGCATTTTTTGTTTTGTTAAGTTGAATCAGAGAATTACATCATTACCAACTTGTGGTCGTGTCAATGACCTTAAAAGATTTGGCAAAACTCGATAAAGACGTGTGATTCTTTTTTCAAATTCAATTTGACATTTGCAAGGATCTCCATCTTGAAATTGTTACCAGTGATATTGAATTAATAATATTTTATCAAGGAATTTTTTTATTTATACACGCCGGCTGGCACTTTATGTACTCTTTAGGCATTTTTACATTTATATTACGTTTCGTGAAATAAAATATATACGTCTCGTGACTTCTAATAAATAGTCTTTTTTAATTATGACAATTGTTTTTGCGGACTATTACAGATTGAATTTAAGATATAATATTATTAAATAAAAGAAAAAAAATGTAATTTTCTTAGAAAACATACCTTTATTAATTTAAACTTATTAATGTGTTCAACAAATATTCTTTGTTTTTAGATCAATATATTATTAACCGATTAACATGACTTATTTATGTGAAGTACAATTTAGTAATAAATATCTGATAGTAAAAAAATTTAATACAATTTTTTGGGTAAATTTATTGTTTTTTTCATACCATGTTCGTTTCCAAAGTGGAGCATATGGATTTACACAATGTAACCATATCTACTCCGAAAGTAAAGTATATGGATTTCCGTAATGTGAGGTCGTCTTGACACATTTTTTTTCACGAGAATTGTTTGCCAAACAATCGCTCAACCCAATGGGAAACCGTCCCTGCATTTTTAGATTTTCAAAATCTGACAGTTGGGGAATCGAGCCTGCGCTCCCCAGATTGCTAGCTATCAACTATGCTAACTGGGGAGTGAATTAAAATTTCTGAAATAAACTGACGGCAGCTCCTACCAGTACTGTAATAAGATACAACGTGGTGCCGAATATTTACAGATGTAATTGTAACAACAGCGAATGATTTGTAAAAAAAATCTCATAATCATCACGTCTATAAAGGCGTCCTGATCGCAGACATCTGATGACGCACATACCACACGAAGAAGAAGCACAATTAGTATAATTTGAAAAAAATGTATTAATAATTGTGCATTACATACAAATTTATCGTGCTGTGATATCATGCAGTAAAATGATAATGTTAATTTTGGTTTTTGTTTTGTAGTTAATTTTTAACCGATTGAACGATGCCACTCTCATTAGATGGCGGAAAGACCAATGATATCTGTAATTAAAAAAAGATAAAGCATGTGCGAAATAGGTAATTAATAACTAAACGAACTTCAAGGTTATCTCCATTTCGTCATACATTTCCAAACGTCATAATACATTTCAATAGTGTAATGTGATATATGACAATATTGTAATATCCCCTTCCAAATTCAAATATCGAATGCAACAGTGGGCCAATAAAAGTCTGCCAATGCCTTTAGTACTGCGTATATATAATACAACTGATTATTTACGTTCTGGAAGTAAGGTTTCCAGACCATGCTATGCTATCAGACGGTAATAATACAAAATACAGGTTTTAGTGAGCAACATAGGTACGTGAAGGTATTTGCTTTAGAATCAACTCGGCGTGTATTGCTTTTCAATGCGTACGCTTGTAGTGGTAGCTGACGCAAAGCTAAGGATGCAATAAATATCCTTTGGCAGGTAAATTTGTGACTAATTTTGCACATCCAGAATATAATTTTTCCTTTGTAAAATTTAACCAAAATATCAGTTTTAATACATTTTATAGTATTGCACTACGTACATTGCTTATTATAATTAAACATAAAATAGATTTTTTATATTGTATATACCATGTCTGTTAAGAAAGTGAAGCCTAGGGATCTCCGTAATGTGAAGACATGCCTTCGCAGAATATTTTTACGAGAATTGGTATGCAAACAATCGCTCAATACGATGGGCATCCAGTCCTGCATTTTTAGATGTTTTTAAATGAAGCAGGTGTTGAAATCGAACCCGCATTCCCCAGATGCAAGTTGCGCATGCTAACCTCTATGCTACCGAGGTGAATTTATTTTATTTAACATAATTTTTGTATAGACATTAAAATAATAACATTTTCTTTTTATACTTTTACTATAGATGTTATAATTAAACATTTTTTTTGATTAAACAATTAATTTTATTATAAATTGGAAAAATTAATTGGTAAAAAATATATATAAATTGGTTGAATTCCACTCCAGTGAAATAAGTCCAGTTAATTACAATTCTACAGTTATTGTCGATGATGTATACGAGTTTTAATAATAAATGAAATAGTATTCGCCATAAATATTTTTTTTCTCTGCTATTCAATATCTATGAAGTTACATATTATTTATTTGTTCCATAAAAAAATAACACAGCAATTTTAAAGAACATTCGAGAGGAGTATTTTTAAAGTGAACTCATTTCACTATGTCAAAATATAAATAAAAAGGAAGATTTTCAACAAGTATTTTCTGGGTAAATGACCACACAATATGTTTTTGAATGTTTATTCTTGATTTGTATGTATTTTAAATTGATTTTCAACTGGTTTGCATACTAAACTGTTGTTTTATACAAAAAAATACTACTTCAAAAGATTTTCCTTTACATTTTGGCAAATTGGAATAAGTTCTCTTTGGAAATACCCTCCTCAAATTTTCATGTCCATTACCGTTGTAGAAAAAATGTATCAATTTCAATCTCACTGATATAAAAATGTGTCATTGAATATTTATTAGAGACAGACATGCTATAAATACATTATTTTTTATCAATATTTGCAACAATTCTCTACTATTATATTCTAAATAAATTCTGCGTCTTAAAAAAGACTTAAAAATACATGTCAAAAATATTTTTAGTATTCTTCAACAATGTATTTGTTTTATAATGCGTAAAAAATACCCGATCAATTTTAATTGAAATAATTTTCTTGTTTTTAAGCCACAAAATTTATCATATAACACAAATTTTTATTTACTTTTTTATTTTTGAATAGAGAACGTTTAAAATATATACCTCGTTCATGACATTATAATTTAAATATTAATATTCAAAAATCGAACACCTAAGCTATACACTTACTAACATACATACGCATATTGATTTTTTTATTACGTATTTAATAACAGAACACAAAAATGAACTGTTTTTTTTTTTTTTTGTATAATACTAATAAAAGGAATAGCAAGTGGTTTAATAATCTAACGTATTTGTTGTTCGTTTGTATGTGCGTAACGGATTGTTAAAAAAAGAGCCTGAACAAAAAACAGGCTCTAGCTATAATCGTCAAACTACACTGCTTAATGCGGAAAGACTAAGCCTCACGTATAAAATCACGCATTAAAATACAACATCAATAATTATACATTTGAAAATAATCAATTAATCACACACTTATGCTTAAATTACTAGTCATATTTTCATAAATCAATAATTTCAGCATTAAAATGTTTATACAAGATCTGTATATCCTTAACAAAAACTACATATTTTTCAATCAGAACATCGTTCTTGCATGAAATATCTATTTTGTATTGGTGATCATCAACTTTTTCATCACTCTACATTTTTTTTACTAGGATTGATCGTTAGCCAATCAATCAGCGTATTATTCAAGGTGATCAAATATAATACATCTTTTTAATCAAAACGAGATCTTTATTCAATATATCAACAGTCAGTTTTATTTTACTTGGTCATTCAAACGAAAAAGGATCTAATTAATTATTATTAATATCTGTTAACTTAAACACATTTTTATTAAACCAAATATACAATAATTTTAACGAATACTGATTCTATAAGCATGTTCTTCCTGACATCATTTTATTGTCAAAATAAGTTTCTTCTACCATAAGCTTTAGATCATTTTAATTGTACTAAATAATTCCCTTATAATATTATAAACATTCAGTTATTCCGAAATATATAAAATAAAAACAACAGTTTTTCATTTCATATTGTATATTATAAAAATAGCCTCGTCGGTTAAAATGTACAAACTTATAGTTCTGGAAATTTGTGTTATTATTCATTTTTGAATATCAATTTTATATGTTGTTTTTAAGTCGTAATGCCGTGTTTTAAATTCTTAGTTAACTGCAATATAATAAGAGGTAGTTTTAATTCTACATATTTATTATCTCATCATTAATGCTTAAAAATGTCTTAGATTGTATAAATATTTTATGATCCGTTACTTATATGGTTATATTTTGATTTGATTTTGTAATATTTGATACATTGCCATCAAATATGCAATCTGTGCGCTCACCTGTCAGTGTTAGTGTTGGCAATATAATCTCTTCGTGTATTGGTGATAATGGCGATGGTGTTGGTGGAAGTGTTGGCCTTCGCGGGTGTCATTACACTCTTGTGCCAAAAAACTTGACAAACAAATTATTTGCGACTCATGACCACAAAATGTATGCAACCGTAAAAGACACGATAAATAAAACTCTCCATTTGCATAAAGCGACGATAAAAAACGCGCCTGGAATCTCCCAAATTTAGCCAAATATCATCAAAACATATAGTATTATATTCATTGTATACGAATATCTACTTACTGTAGAGAATACATCTCGACTGCAGATATTTATCATTGTAAGTAATGTAAATGAACACTTATATTCAATAGTGTGGTGTAGTTGTTATCATCTGGTTTGCAGTTTATTTTAACACGTGCAGCAAGTGTACACCAAATTCAGATATTCCTCGACTTACGGCAAATGTACGTTCTATCACCTCGGTCATAAGTTGAATCTATCGTGAGTAAAATTTCATACAAAACTTTAATATATAATCGTCGTATGTACAAATAAGTATTTATTTTTACAAAAATTGTTTTATCAAAATACACAACATACAAATTGATGGAAGAATCAAAATGAAAACTAGATATGAAGAGAGAATAAGTCAACTTGAAATATTTTACAGAAATTTATAAATGAAAATATTATATTTATATTCATTCTAATATAAGAAGAACATGATTATATTTTTATGTGCTACACGGGTTTTGTGCGCTTGCATTTTTTTGTTAGTGTATACTTACACTCGGCTCGTATGCATATGTTTAATACAGCCTGAAAATGTCAAAAGGCAACACCCGTGTCACAAATAACGATCCGTAGTAATATTTATAAATTAGTTTTTGTCTTACATAAATATATTTATTGCGATATCCTAACAATTGCTTATTAGAACTGTATTTATCCTCGTTTAAGCCACGATTTCAATATCAGTTAAAATGCTCCGATGTATTTTTTCCGCTTTAACATGTTTTCCAAATAAATTGTTAATATCTACAATCATCTGTTAACTCTTTTACTGCTAGTCGCGATCTATATAATCTTCCCGTGTACGCCAGAGATTTTCGGGATATTAAGACATGCAAGAAAAATAATTTGACTTATATTTGTATTATATTTGAAATAATTTGAGACTCATAGATGTTTGGTATGACCCT
>JAGVSQ010004731.1:0-18839 GCA_022683975.1 Rhyacophila evoluta | reverse complement strand
TATTGAGACAGACGGAGACAATGTAAATTTTACGAAAATGTCTCAAATATTTTAAACCGTCTAAAACTCACTAAAAGGCTTAATATGCCTACGAGTTTTCACTTGGAAATATTCTAAAGCTAATTAATGAACCCCCGTATTATAATATAAAATTTTATTTAAAACATGCACGGTACGAAAGTTAACAATGTAGAGTATCTTGACGTAAAAACTATTTCAAATTGTTCTCTAGCCGCCAATTGTTTAACATACCGAGTATCTAGTTTTAGATTTTTGAGTTTTTCAAAAGTTATGCAGGCTACGGAATTTGAAACTACCGAATCCAGAACCAAAGCACTCGCACTAACCATTTGACTAAAAGAGTCGCAAATTACATATTAACTATTAAATATTATATTTAGAGATTTACTTTGACAGTATCTTAGTTAGATTTGTACAGGAAGGCTTACAATTTATGTTAAATATACTTCAAGAGAACATTGAATACATTTTGACTTGTCCCATATTACACGTTTTTGACTTAATAGTGAATATAATTTATCTCAGAAATGTTATATCTTTCATTAACGAAACACAATTAGAATACAAATCATGAGGACGGCAACAAAGGTTGCTCCTTTTGCTCTTGGCATATTTCTGACGTTTTCGTTATGCCACGGTATATTACATATAATATTTATCTCACAATATATGTGGAGATGTGGCAATTATTGAAAGAAAAAGCTAGTAAAAAATTCTTTAGAAATATGTAATATTCTGAATTAGTACATAAAAAATTTATATGACGAGAAAGAGATAATTTATACGATGAAGTAAATTTGCGGTGGATTTATATTTTCCAATAATTATTCATATTTATCATTATTGTTTTGTATATTTTCCATACCCGGAATTTGGCTTGGGTAAAACTGTAGAGGAAGAAAATCGAAATTCAGTTTGTAATTACATGTGCGATCAGCATTTTCAAGCAATTAAGATAACTTGTTCAAAGATACTAATTTTTGATGATATTCAACATCGAAGTTGTATTGAAGGTGAGATTGGAATACTTATGTAAAGTAGAATTTATTTTGAATCAGGAATAAGTTACAAATATTTTCGTATTCGTTGTAAACCTAACATAAAAATTGTAATGCGCATCAGTAATTGAAATAATAAAATCTAACTATCTTTTTTTTTTAATTAAACATAAAAGAAAACTAGGCGGTTTTGCCCCATTCAAGTTAATGGCTGAATTTTTAGTCGTTATATTGTATACAACTATATAAAATGCGGTCGATTAGGTTGAATGCTGCGAAAAATTTAGTCGTTGTTTTGTTTTGCGTTTGAAGACAATTTGGAAAGTTGTTATTTTTGAATGGCAATACTTGAGAAATAATATTATTTTGTTTTATGTGAACTTTACGTATCACAATATGTCTTTTAGAATAATACTTATTCAGTTTTTCGAATTGCCAATATGTCATCTGTTGTATGATATTACAAACGCCATATGGAGGCGTCGTCAACATTCGATAAACTAATCATTTAAGTGAGGTTTATTATTTTATAGTGGATTTAATCAATGACACATTTGAGACTGAAAATTAAAATATTCTATTAATATCAAAAGATATTCCGTCACTACATTGCAAAATGTTTTTTTTTTAATAAATGAAAGGGTAAAAGACGTCAAACTGATTTAGACGAAATGATTCAAGTGAATATTAAAAAACTACAACGTATGAATGAAAAATTATTTTTGAACACCTGGTAAACCTATAACCACTTGATCTTGTAGATTACCTGAAATACTTGATTTGTACTATGTGAAGTTCTATTACAAGTTTCAGTGCAGGTGCAGCTTTCTATAATCTTAGGTGATGTGGAGTAGAACGAGAACGAATCTTGTTCTGACGGCATAGAAAAACTATTGCGTGGCACAAATTTACTCCAAAGCACGATGTAAAAATATAATAAAATAGTTTTGCGTAGTGACGTAGCTTTATAGGAATAATACGGAGAATATTATAAATAAATCGCGGAGGCCTTCATCAAAACGCAGATTGACAACTGATCATATTAACAGTTTTAGTTAATTTAATTTTTCAAGCGATTAAGTTTTTATCATTACAAATATTAAATCAGTTATTCAACACAATTTTAAAATTAATTTTATATTATTTGATTTAGATGCCATTAAACCTAATTTTAATTAATTAAATAATATTCATGGTGTATTTGAAGTGTATGTCTCCCCGGTAGTGTAGTTGGTAGCGTGCGCACCTGGCAACCCGGGAAATACGGGTTCTATTCCCCATCTGTCAGATTTTAAAAACCCGAAAATGCAGAACTGGATGCCTATTGGGTTGAATAATTGCCTGACAAACAATTTTCGTGAAAAATAATCTGTCAAGACGTCTTCACATTGCGGAGATCCGTATACACCTCATTCGGAATGGATATCTTCACAATGCGTGAGTTTATATGCTCCATGTTAAGAGCAAACATGGTATATAAAAAAAGATTTGAAGTATCCTACAAAGCTAGTTTGAATCGTATAAGAAAAAAATAATAGGTACTTTTCATGGTGATTTAAAAGGTTCATGGTTTCTGATGTATTCTTATTCTACCAATAAATCATTTATCGTAAGTTAGAGTAGAGTCAAAAAACCTAATGTCTCACTCAGTTAAGGAAGTTTTTGTTTCACCTTCGACCCTTTCATATATTTCTTCGGCGAAGCGACAAATGTTTTTGATACACCATTTCTTTTATTTTTAAACTTTATTTCGCAAAGTCTGTTTGAAAAACTAATGCGTAACTTGTAAATTGAGTTCTATACAAAACAGGAAAAGATGTCGTCTAAAAATACAGATTAAGGAAATAAAAATATTGATTCGAATTTATGTACAGCCATTTTATTAAGAATTTATATAAACGTAATCATCTAAAATTAACTGTAAGACCCCATTGGTACTAAACTATTATATTTCAATATTCACTTGTGCTTAACAGAAACTACTCTTCTTTTATACCTATAATTTTTATTTGCGCATATTTGAATCTCTCTAAGGTAGTTTAGAAAAAAACTTCCATTATACACATGTATGGATTTCATCAAACCAATGATTTAGCACACTTTAAGGACATAAAAAAAGAAGCCCCTACAAACTTAATTACTTAGTTAGTATAATGACTTCCTTTCACACACATCCGCTTGGGAGCGCAAAATTAAATTATGATAAACATACTTTTATGGCGTTCAAATAAAGTACGAATACAAAATGAGATTAAACATATTCATGTTTTTAATATTTTAATTTAAAAAAAATTTAAAGTTAGTCTGACAATCAATGTAAATTGTATAAGTATTTTAAATGTGTGAAATGTTAAATAATACTATGCAACAATTATTAATTATAGAACAAATTTTTCACTAAATTCTTAAAGTTTGAAGTAAAATGAAATGTTTTTGTAAAATGAAAAGTTTTATTGTTTTTTTTTAATGTACATTCACTGTCTGATAGATAGTTCCCAGACTATCCAGTTGGGACCTTCGTTGTAAGATATTAAATCTTGTTTTAAAACTCTTTAAAGTGTGCCCTCTCAAGCAACTCCCAGTGAGAAACACAAACCCGTTATTATCATAACTAGTGTATAATAAATTATATTTTATTTGTACTTTCATATGTTTATTATACGGTTAAATAAATATATATTTTTTTATAATATACCATCCCAATAAGCAATTTATGCTTTCTCAACCATAAATACCATACCGAAATTGTTTAATAATAATCAAATTAGACATAAGTGGTTGGTATAAATCAATCAATTAGTTGAAAATTTGCACCAAGAGAATTATGCATTAACCCAAATTTTGACTAAAATATATAGATGAGTAAATTTGTAAGTACATATCATATTGTAAAATATCAATACTAATTCTAACTCAAAATTTATGTGAAATGAGATTATTTGAAAATGCTAAATTAAACAAGGAGAAAATATTTATCACCAAAGAATGTTGTTAAGCAAATACTCCAAGAATTTATAAAATAAAATTTTATGTATTCTTAGAGTACACCGAATAAACTCATTCTAACTGTTAATATATCGATGAAATCAATGTTGCTTGATAGTAATTTCTCACTGTATTAGTAGTACTACCGCCACTACTATAAACTGGGGCCAATCTTTGGTGAAAGTTAGTAAAGATAGAAAAATAATTTGCAGAAGAGCGTTAGTAAAAATACAAAACAATTGTGCGAAGAAAATGTTTATATACCCAAGAAAATACGTTATTGTTAAATACTATTGTATAATAAATATAGATATAAACTTTTTACGAGTGATTTGAATATGTAGATGAATTTGAAATAATACAGTAGATAGTTGGGCGAAATATGTGATATTAATTCAAATTTATTACTGTTATCCCATTATAAAATCTGGCCGATTTTCATTTTAGTATAAATGCGATAACGTGAAGTACCTGCCCTCTATCAGCGGCAGAGACAATTAACAAACGTAATTGCTCTAATTAGAACTAGATGGCGGTGGCTAACCGACTCACTTATCTTTGGGAATGCTTAATAGCATTTAAATGCCCTTAAACCCATCAGGTAAACGATAAACCTTAGTCGGCATAATTTTTACAGATTTAATGAAGACGAACGAATTAAATTAAATGTTATTAATTGATTACATACTGCAAAATAAAAAGGATACTACCGTGTCACTTCAGAGTATTTTATATACGCTATGGCGAATACCAAAATAATGAAATTTTCAGTGTAACGAAGGTATCATGGTGGCCCCGATAAAACGATACATCTATTTTACATTCCTTTATAACGAGAATTAAGTAATCGTTTCAAAATTGAAGCATATAGAGATTAGTTCTTTCAGCTGTAAATAAAATATTTGTATTGAAAAGCTTCGATATGCCACCGCTTAGTTGTTTTTTTTTCAAATCATGTACCCACCGAATGTAGATTTCCTTAAAAAATGTAAGCTTGATAAATTTATCACGAGAATTTGTTGCCAGACAATAAATGATTCAAACCGTTGGTTTTCTGTCCTGAATATTTAAATTTAAAGAAACATTTATGTACCCATGCGAGTATAATATAAAAACCACAACCTTCGACGCTGCAATACGCTCGCATTACAATCAGCCATCGGAGAAACAAAATTAAAAAATATTAAACGTTAATTATTCATCATAGAATAATCACATTATCGAAGATTATTTATGATAAAAAATAATACTAAAGATTGTTGATGCTTCGCAGAAATGGATTTAAGATCAAACTGTTTATTTGAAACTTCCTTATGAAAGTCAATACGCTGAGATAGCTCTACGGTTCATTTGCTTTGAGATAAATTCAACAAAATACCTCTGTATCGAATCTTATTTTTTTTAAATATCAAGTGTTTTCATTCCGTCTGAATCCAATTTAATGTCATCTGTTTGTCCCCATTGCGGATATCTTAGAGACTGAATACCTATAACAATTTCTATGTTAATGCTATGAAAACGAAATTCATTTCATCTAACAAATAACTTGAGTATTCCTTAATATCTGTAAGGCATTTATTTTAATTTATTAGTAATAGTTTGCTTAAACAAATAGCTAGTTAAATTTTGGAATGGAAAAATAGAAACAAATTGCACACAGATTATTTATAAAAGTTTGCTTTAAATTTATGGTGAAAACAACAAGTAAAACATCTTAAATTGAATAGGCTAGAGGCAGAACATTGCTAAATCGGTTTTTAACGCTTATATATTATTTTATTAGAAATTTAGAATTATTATATTTCAGACTTTAATACTTATATGTTAAATATGTATTTTGGGTGATTGTTACAAATAATACGTACGAAAATTCCTTCGAAATGCTTTATTTATTGGATTCTGTTATAAGGTTGGCAGTATTCCAAGAACATGTCTATCACAAGTTATAATTATATTGAGTAAAATTCGAGCAATGAAAAAGGATTTTTGAAAACCATGTATGCTCTGCGGTGCCAACAACACATTCAACTGATATATTTTGTGCAAAACGTAATTAAGTTTCAAAAATTGTCACATATAATAATAGATTTATCGGATGAAAATGAAATAAAATAATTACTATGAGAAATGACACCATGTCCTTGGTCCTTGGACATAAAATTCCTTGGATTTTTACTATTTTACACGATTACATCCATATATATCAACTGTTGAAATAATAGTTCTTTGCGTAGAAAACTTAAAGCGAATTTGTACGCATGTTATATAATTTGAATGCAGTTATTATTACTCGTATGTATGTGAGTTTATATTATTTATAGTAAAGTGCATCATTTAATAATTCAATAATTACTATATTGAATGTACTCATAATTTAAAATAAAAACAGAAAAAAATGGATATTTTGTTTAGTTAACAGAACTCTCAGAAAAAAATAAAATTTGACATATTTCTTGATTTTTTATGCTAATATTATAAATTTGCCCTTTTCGGCGGCCAAATGGTAAATGTGCGTGCTTCGGAGCAGGTGGTTCAAAAAAATTAAAATCTAAGACTAAATGCCCAATGTCCTCAACTAAAAATAAGTCTTGAAAATATGGACATACATGTGGAACCATTTTAGAGTAATTATTTTCATTCCGTTTTGATCCATATGTTCGTCTTTCGGAACGTAAACGGTAAAAAATAGATAGTATAAGATAATGTTATTCTACAAAATATTTTAATTATATCGCAAATCATAACAAACAAGCAAATTGTTAAATAAAAAGATTTCTAATTTTAGTTTGAAGATTGAATCCAATTTTCCGGAAAAGTTGTTAAATATAGTTCGCGATGGAAACTTTTATCGATGCGATGTTTTTGCAGTGTGATCACAAAAGTTGATACTTTGTACAACCTAAATGACAATGAAATAAATATATATCGAAAATCTAACAATCTGACAAACTCGTAAAATGTTATCAGTGTGAAAATTTCTCAAGAAAACACATATAAAATAATTCCTTCGATGATTTCTATGAAACTTTATTTATTACAAATCTTTCTCAATGAATAATCAAAATTTTGTTTTATTTTGAAAATAAATTGTAATCAGGCCATGGCAGGACTTATTATCATTATTTTGTGATATATACTCATACATAATGTCAAAATAATGTATTGTAAAATAGACTACCAATTTATCATTGATTACTACTAGAGTTTCATGTTTTACACAAAAGCTATGGGTATCGTAGAAAATTAAGTATATTTGTACGATGGTATTCTTTTGTGTGTTTCACGGTCATAAACTTTTTCACGTTATACATAGAATTAGTAAATAAAGCCGTACAAATAACTTTTTAACCAAAGAAATTGAATAAAAGCTTTTTGAAATATGAATATTAAGGCATAGAATAAAACCTAAATTAATTGCTACTATTTGTATTACTTATATTTTTTAAGAAGATCATATCAAAAATCATAGTTTTTATTAATTTACTGATTTAGAAGAATTAATTAAGCAAAAAAAGCGCAAATATTTCATCGAAAGAAAAATTGCACCGTTGATACTTGTTTTTCTATAAATTAAAATATTATTTGGTTCATGTAATTTTATTAATAATTTTGATTGTGAAAACTGTATATATGATTCAAATTAAAATTTGAAGATTCTTTGTGAATAAACGAAGCCATTATGTCTTTATTGCTTTATAAATATAAACGTCAATAAGGCCCGTAGGGAAATTTGGGTTGGCCAGGTCCGCATTAGAGAAACTAATCAAATACACATCTGCAATCACACGTCACTCCCAACACTCACACTCAACAATTATAGGCAACAACGAAAGGGTTAGAATAGGAATATGCTATTTATAAGTCGACTTCTATAAACATAAAATTGGATTTTAAATAGTTGAATTGTCAATAATTTTTACGGAAATGAAACTATTGTTTGAAAGATATTATACAATAAGGACTTTTCTTTGTGTTAATGGTTTTTCTTATTTCTGGTATTAGGGCGTGAATTGTACACACACTTGATACCAAGATGTAATATGATATTGAAGTATTTTAAATTAAGATTTCTTTGATGTCAATTAGAAAGAATAATATTATGCAAACGAGTATTAAAAAGCGTTAAGCCCATATCAAATAACCAAAACTTGAATGAAATAAGCAAAGCGTGCTTTTTTAATAACGTCTACTGCCAACGTGGAACTTATTAGTTTGCAGTCAGACAATCACTTTATTCGTTGGACATTCAAAGTGAATTCATTTTAATTATTTTTTGGTTCCTTAAAATTGAATTGTTCCTAAACATGTACTACCAATACGGCTGCTGAAAATTTTAAGTATTATATCGACTCTGTTTAGGCGAAGGGAGTTAACCCTGATATAAATATATAACAATGTGAACATTGAAATTACTTTAAATTGCATCCCCAAATAACTACAACTCTATGAAAGATATTCGCAAACGATTTATGAAAAACAATGGACCATGAATCACAAATTATTTAACGGAAATTGACTTTTAAAAGATAACTTATTAAAATAATTATTAAATGCAAGAGAAAAAAATGTTTGTGAATTTACGATGAATTTTATATGCAGGTAACCCTAAAGTAAGGTAACACGGTATCATAGAATAAGGTTTGAAAAATTGCAATAAGCATTTTCATTTCAGCACGGTATCGAAATCATATCCTTGTCTATTAACTAAACTATAGAAAATTTAATATAAGGGGTACCTGTCCATGGAATAAAACAATATAGTTTATGTCAGGTTGATAGATTACTGAAACAATATACATATTACTGTGGTATCTTTGGCTGTTTCAGGAAATATATCGATACCCATTCAAGTATACTATTAAAGGCTATATATAATTTGAGAGGTACCATAAGTTAACGTAACTATTGAATCCTTCAATAAATTAATACTAGTCGACGAAACAATCTGCCCTTAAAATATACGATGGGTGGTACATCAACATATTGTTTTGAGAAATCCTCCGGGTCAATTTCCATTAAAGTCTCAGCTTTATACTTCCCAACGACTAAACTGGTAGTAATCTATAATTTAAATAAAATTATCTGCTTAAGATATGGAGTACAGATAACGCATTAGTAGGCAAATTTACCATAACTTTTGAAAATTATTCCCTAGAGTGTAAATGATTAAATAAAATTTTCCAACCTAGCCTGACCTTCAAGAAGTTTTTTTTCAAGTCATGTTACGGTTTTTTTACTAGTGTAAGTTTCGTATTTGGTTATTTTTTATATTCTTGGCGAATGGTGGCATTATTAGTGATCATCAGTCCCAGTTATCATATACGTTGTTATTTAGTTTTTAATTATTATACTCACTGTTTATTGTTATCAAAACTTTGCCATTAACCACATTAAATTTATAATAATATATCTTAATTTAATTTATATTTAAACGTCAGCTGCTTTTTTCTGCGATTAAATACAAATTAATGGTACACATGTTTAAAAAGTTTTACTTATAATATTTTGGCTCTTGAATCTTTTCTTTGCGCTAGTATGATACGGCGTTTTTCAAATATGGAACACATAAAATGCTATATTTTAAAGTTTTATATAAAAACGTAAGGTTTATATAAAAAAATATAAATCAATAAATCCACCGGATAGTGAAGGCTAGATTTAGACCGCAATCTTCGGTGTCAAAGTGCGCATTCTGATACATAATTAGACGTCTGAAGTGATTAACTTAATTATCTGTGGAAAAGGCTTTACAATGAGTAAAATTATAAACTAAAACAACATATATTAAAGTCAAGTAAAGATTAAAAAAATATTGTATTTTCCTCTTCTGATTTCTTTTTACTAAAGCATTAGTATAAACAATATTTCTCAAATTGTACCATCCATTTTCTTGATCAATATGTTTTAGCCGAGAAATTCTACTTGAAGCAACAGCCCTATAAATATATTATATTGTCGTGGGTAATATTCTTATTAACATGTTTATTGCTACATAAGTCAATAAAAATACATATCGGTTCAGAATACTCAGAATACATTCGTTAGAATACAGGAAAAAAGAAATAAAGTTGAAGTGTTTTCAATTTGGCGGGTCGGAAGTGATTGATATATGTAGTTTTAAAACGGAAATGCCCCATCCAAATCGAATCTTAAATCCAATACGTAATACACTTTAGAAATATTCGGTACTGAATTTTATTTCTCTGCATAAATATTATTGAGTGATTGGAAAATAATGTATTCAAATTGAATGTAATGAAATCGCTACGTAGCTACAATGAAATAAAACACTTCTACAAATACATACATGTATAATAAGTCATTATTATGTACAGTAAAATCAACGAAGTAATAAAGATTCAATTTATAAAATACTGATGGATTATTCATCCTAAATATATGAATGGATTTTATTTTTTTAGACATAAAATGTCTGTCGAACTAATATGTATGATTAATGTGATTCTAAAAGCTCATTGTTGATAAATGGTTTATGTTAATGTGAGATTAACGTTACTATGTTATAAATTGCATATTTAGACACCAATAAAACAATTATCAACATAACCATACTGTATTTATTCTGGAAAAATACAAAAGAACGATTCGGAACTAAATAAAAAAGTATTCAGATTGTTATGAAAGATAAATGTCGATTTTAAATGTGTGCGTACGATGACTAACATATTATACACACTAAAGTTTATCGAATAGTCATACATTCTTATTCTTTTACCATATCTTCCTACATGGAGCATGTGAATGCCACGTGAGGCCTCCAGGATTCTTTATCACCCGCCTGCCGTTTTGTTGTATTATCCCAAGTTATTCCAGCATCTTTAATTTCCGCCGCTTACGTCCTATGGATGGTATCCACCGGTATTCCAGGACGCCGGAATCCCATCGGTTGAAATAATATACGAAATAAGTTAAGGCTCTCTGGAAGTAACCAAAGTGCGTGCCTCAGCCAGTTCCAGTACCGCTGCATAACGTGCCCCACCGATGCCGATGAAGTCATTCTACCTCACGCACAGCATCCGATGCAAACATCTGTTCTCAAAGCTCAGTATAGGGCTTTTTTTAGTCTTTGTAATGTGCTATAATTCGCTGCCGTATAGCAGCACTGGCAGTGGTACGGGCCGAGTATCGCCGCGCCACCCAGACAGCCCGTATTGAGTTAATTGTGACACCAGCTATCTATCGCAAGGCGGATAGCGAGCTAGAATAAACACGAAAAGTCATAAATACTAGCGTTTTTTTGTGCGAGTAATCGAAATACATACTTGGCTGCTATTATTAATTCAGATATGTCGCTATTTATAGTAGTTACCTCTTTATGATAATAAACTGACGATGTTATATCATTGGTAGATAAAACTGTGGCACAAAGAACTATGATTTAATATCTTTAGAAGGTAAATCAATGATATATATATATATATACATTAAATTAAAAAAAGTGAATATATTCACATAAGTACTAAAAATTTTACAGTGCATTTTTATATTATCTAATATTTCGCTGTGTAGTACTATTAAATAATTTCTAATTCGATAAATACTTCTCGGTCCTCGGTATTATGTTAGTTAATTCATTAACAGAAACAAAAAGAATCTTACGGTAATAAATTTTTGAATTATTTATTATTTTCTTATATATTTCATCAATTAAAAATTTTCTGCCCACGTAGAACGCGCAATACAAAATTTATAAAAAAAACCACTTTCTTGCAATTATTGTTGACGAATTTGATGTTGAGAGGTTAAGCATGAAGCTATGTATATGTTACACTTAAAGTGTTAAATTCCAATAATCTATACATCGACTAGTCAATGTATTGATAAACTGTGAATTTTAGTTAAAGCTTGCATTGCTAATTATTAGGTGGAAGTTTATATCTATTTTGGTCTCAGATTTCGAGTTGGGCTTTATTATCGATGTCATCGCATGCTACCACCGAACGAAACTAGATATAATAATGATTTATACAAAGCCAGACACTAGATCTACATACATGAATATTTTTTAGAAAACAACTTGTTTTGTGGTAGGCTTGTATGATTTTGCCAAAATAAATTTTACATGATGTTATTTTTTATTAGTAATTTAGGTTAGGTTAAATTTAACATTATTTAGTTTGTACTATAACTGATTGTTGATGATTCGACTGTGAATACGACTGATTAATGTGTGCGTTATCGAAGTTCACTCTTCAACTGTAACGTATGTATTATATATTATACAGATTAATTATGCGAAAATAAAAATCTTTTAAATTAAGCATGTCATTAAATATTTTTAATGAGGTCTCGTTGTGTAAAATACTTTAAAATTTCCACTGTGAAATTTTCTTATCATGTCATAAAAAGCCTATGTGCATTAAAAAGTGGTGATAGGCTTTGTTAAATTTTTTTTAATTTTTTTTGTTTTAATTTTAAGTAGTTGTATTAAAAATATGACTAAACATTCAGTAACAGCGGGAAATAAGTAGATAAAAGTGTGGGCCGTGCTAAATTTTTGACATAAACAACCTATTGGTTATCATAACATCTAATCTATGGGAAACATAACTGCGAAACTAGAGCGCTCGCCTAATAGTTGACAACTCGTCCGGTAATGTAATATGTGTGGCTTAGTGTGCTTACATTAGCTTGATGACACGATCAAAACGCGTGAATACACTTATCTGCTTATTGACCATTGATTTATTTCGTGGTTACTTAGCTTTGTGCCCAACATACACAATTTCATCCTTATGTTATATGTGTTATTAATATACATCGAATTATACTCAATTATATCGTCCCTTTGAAGATAAAACTTATTGAGTGCATTTTTGGCCAAAATTACTTTCTTTTATAAATCCACTAATTTTGACAAGATTTGTCGCTTGTGAAAATTAATTTGGCGATAGCTATTAACGGAGAAAAATTCATTATTAGTAATTATTTCACATTTAAGTTAAGGAAGAAGTCATTTCGCCAAATAATGATATTTTCCTGAACTGCAAACATGTCTATGAGTAAGTCTACAAGTTGGACCATCAAAAAAACAACTGCCAACTGTATATTACTGATTTTGATTTTTAATAATTTTTGTTAATAAGGGGCTGCAATGGTTGGTTTTGTAAATAAAAAACAAGAATTAGCATCTAATCTTATGTCTCACTGTCCCTATTTAGCTCTGGTTAAAGTGACGATATTATGTCAGCACTCGTTGTGCATATTAGATAAATTTGAAATATAACATTTTTTATCTGATGTTTAAAAATCCACGTCATCAATTTTGTATAATCATCATCCATTTTATATTCTCATGCATTTCTCTTCCCACTTGACCGAAGTAAATATCTGATTATCAAGCAATTTAGTATATGAATCTTTGCATTTTCAAGACATGCTGATAGATTTTTTTTTTTTGAGAATAGATTGTCAGCCAATTACGTAACTCATTGAATATCCAGTCATGTATTTCTGTGCGATTTGAACCCGCATTTTATGTCTCCGAAATTTGCACTATAATCTCTCAACTACCACGGAGACAACTCATAATAAAGCATCATAATTATTATACAATACCAACGCATTGCTCAGATGTATGTAAATAGTATAGGACGCTTCGGGTCTCCACGCAAGTAATGCCCTTATATAATGATAAAAGCCTTTAATTATAATTGAGTATATAGCTTGAAAGTAAAAGGTAGAGAAGTAAAATAAAAGTGTCGCATACAAAAGCTATTCAAACGTTAGAGATATTCAGTTATTTAAATCGTATAAATTTAGCAACTGGAATAATATTCATTGGTTGTGACTTTTTCTCTTAGGACAATGATAAAATATATGACTTAAATTGCTAACGCCCCGCGGTGCACAAACGGTTAATTATACACGTGTGTGAAATCCAGTATTGCCGTGCTAATAAAGTGTTGATTTAATTCTAACAACGCTAGCGCAAAATTAAATCTGCCAACGCTTAAACTCTTGTTCGCCCTAAGAGAGTTTCGTATGGGTATGGTTTCCAGTGGCAGGTGCATGATGCAAATTTTAAAAATGACAGAGTATCTAAAAAATATTAGTAAAATATGGAATCCGATTTTCAATAAGAAAGATCTCTACCAGTTCCCATTCAGTATATCTATCATATAATTTGACACGTTAGTTTATAGTAATAACTATCTCAATCATCAAATTTCCACAGAAGATTTTTGACCTGATTCTTATGATATATATGTCTTATCTGATTGTTATTTCTCGTCCAGGCATTTGCGATGAAAGTTTTAAAGCTATTCTATTATTGGTTCAAATCTGTAGAGTTGATATTTATATTGTATTTTAATGAGCTGGATTTTACCATTGATTTCCATAGGCAGCAGAGATTTTTTTCGTTTTGTAGATAATCAGGATTTTTTTTATATTGAAACAATGTTTTAAAATTAACATTTCCCTCAATTGCAATGTACAAACAGTTTCCATACTTATTTGTCAATCTAAATGATTCATTTCTACGGATAAAAATATGAATAGTATATACTGTTATCTTCATTTTAAATTAAATTGCAACATTATAAAACAGTTATTTTTTTATAAACTATAACTGTAATGTGGCGCTACTGGCAAAAAGTTCAGTTATAAATCTGATGAAGTGTTGTATTGAAAGTCCCATTGGATATGTAATTATTAACAGGTGTTAGAGAAATGTAAATCTTTCGGAAACTTTCGATGCCATTCATTCAAATGGGATTTTAGACTAGCCAGTTGTACCGACATGCAATTAAAAATATTGTAATTGTTTTATTCTGCATTTATAATCATGAATGCATTTGCTTTCATAAATAAAAAAATAGTATTTTTTATATTTAATATCTATTTATAAAATGTATCTATTTACGAGTCTTGGCTGTTTAAATATCAATATAGCCATATACATGCATGGGAATATTAAAATTACAAAAATATTTCTTTGTCAAATAAAAAACATAAAAGAATATTAATTAAAAGGTATTAAAAAGCGATTTAGATATTAATCACGGAATAAAAGCTTTATATTTTGATATTCAGGACGTGTTTAAGAAGTCAAATAAATACGAATAAAAATGAACGAATCTGTAAGCCAGGATTTGCAAATAATACAAAGAAAACAAAACAGAGGACATTTTAGTCTATCTTAAATTCAAACCTGTTTCTAATTTTACTCACGAAGACATTTTTATTTTGTTCATTTACACAGAAATGTTTAAGTGTATTATAGTAAATTCATAGAATTTTTACGAGTACTTTTTGCTGCGAATTGAAATGCAGAGCGTAGATGAAATTAATTATATTCATTTACGTCAATGTACTCACAGGCAGAGACAAAGTCCAGTACTTTTTAATCGTTTTAGCACGTAATCTTTTTGTATCTCAGATTTCCTCTGTCCCCAATCCATTCGCTTTTTTTGCTACTACATTTATTGTATATTACTATAGGCGTATTTAATAGATTAGAAATACACCAGAATAGATGATATTGATTTATATTTATTACGTTAAGATTTCCACTTAGTGGATGCAACGTGATATTGTTAAATGATCAAATCTAGTAACTATGATGGTAAAAAAATAAACCTGAAGCTTTTCCTTCGATGCAACATTAAATAACAAATTATAAACGTGATAAACTATAGCTTTAGTTGGGAAATTATTGTGATGTTTATACGTCTAGACATTTGTGGATTTGAAGTAAATCATTATATAGAGCTGTTTTCGGCAAAAGATCGTAAGCATAAAACTATATGACGGTTACGATGTTTATAACATAAATATAAAAATTTAAAACATAAATCATCCGATAGAATGTAAAACGCATAAATTATAACTTCGGCTGCTGCACTTATTATGATCTTTTCCCAGTCTATCCAGATATCTATCCAGATATATATAAAAAAAGGAAATCATCAAATTGTCGCTTGCGATCTTATGCCGAAAACGGAATATAAAATATGATTTTTTTTAAATGTGTGGACTTAACTACGCGTGACATCAATCAACGCAATTTAGTATAATGATCAAAAATTTACTATTTACTTGTTTTTTTTACCAGATAACAATTTTGCTAAATGTGACTATGATGATTAGTTTTTAGTTAGTTCATTTTGAAACTTTTATAAATATTTAAATAGAATATAAATTAATGAGTTTCCAATAATGGACGTGATTAGAAAAAATATATCGGTAAATAAGTCGCGCAAAAGCATTTTTAAAACAATAAAAGCAGGACTTTATTATAAAAAAGCTTTTAGTAATCCGTAAGCTTTTGAAATTGTTTTCCGCCGCCGATAATTTGAAATTATGTGACGACAGATTAATGGATTCTGTAATGTAATCCAAATAGTTCCAATACACGTTATATAGATACGCTTAAAGTTAATCTATTGTATAAGAGATTAATGTGACATATTAAATTTTGCAGAAAACTAACTAGATAATTATAAGTTTAATATAAAAGCTTCTTTATTTAATTTGTAATGTTATAAAATGGTGGTATTGAAAAATATAAATATGAACATAGTAGTATTATTTAATGTAAAACCAAATGCTTTTTTTCTGTTTAAAGAAGTATTTGTTTGCGTGAGTTTTGCGTCTATTGTGTTGGCCGTCATATAAAAAGAGTGTTTCGTGTGTTTGAGGTTACCTTATTTATCAAAGTTGACTTTGATATATTTTTGACATATCTTTTTCGAATGGGAAATTTATGAATCTCCAAAGGAATCTTAGTTTGGCAAATTGTTTACGAGAATCGATTTTCAGCCAAATGTTCAATCTACTGGTCTTCCAGTCCTATATTTTCATATTTTTAAATGCATGTGTGTTTCGGACCGGCAACATCTGACACCAAAATGCAGACTTTATCGGTAGCGATGAAAACTATCTGATATTTGGTATATGATTATTGACGATAACAAAATTAATTGTTTAAATATTTACTACAATTAAAATTGATATAAATAATCACAAGCAAACAATTCGGACTAAATACGAAACGTTTCCCAATTTTTTTGAAGTAAATATGCATATTATTGTCACATTTATTTATAAAATATTTAAATTTTTTGGCACGGTTTTCAACATGCGTAATATCCAAGTTTGTAATTAACCGTTGTTTGTTGAGACTTTTGACTTCTTTGTTAGTTTAATTTCACTCATTATTCCCACGCTATTATGAAGTCAAGATGTTAATAATAAGTAATTTAAGCCAATTATACCAATCAGTTTACATAAATACAACTAGTGACATCGTTAAAGTTAACGTTTTATGCTGTAATAAAAAAACAAAGTGGCAAGTTGTTTACAAACCAACGCCGTTCTAATAGAGGTTTTAATTGATCAACTATTGTTGCAGGAAATAAACTAAAGTAATTTAATTAATATTTTTGACTGATGGTACTTGATGGAAATTGATTTTAAATTTTAAATTATTTTTAATATTTTTAGTCTGAATTTTTACGCTAATTTTTTTTTTAGATAGTGGATAAAATATCACAAACATTTTATGATACTGTATTTTAATATATTATGAAATATAAAATTTATATATTATAAATACATTTATAATATATTAGAAAGTCATTTTTATTCTGTATTAACCATCATAAAAGAGTTTTTAGTTTTTTTTCTTTATATACTATCTCTACAAAAGGATGTGCATATGAAATGTTTTAATCTCAAAATAATTTAGAATTTAAAGTAATTTAAATTGAAAATATGTGATTAATAACTTACGTATAAAAGAATAATTCGTGGAAACTTTAAGTTAAATATGCTAGTATGTATATGTATATTAAAAAGAATATTATACTTTACACACGAGTTGTATAAAATATGTTACATATTTCATTACAACGTACAATAACTGCCTGCCCCCATTATTTGAAGGGTTCTCAAGTTACGATTTTTTTTTTTAACCAAGCCCGGAATCCAAAAACTGTCAGCTTGGTTTTATAGATATGTATATTCGCTTATGTGATAAATTAAAGGCTGTCGATTGTGTCCTTTGGGAATGGGTGGAAATGTCGGTAAAAATATTTTTTTTCCAGTCACTTATTTTGCGAATTTATTTTTATAAGAGACGGCATTTTTAGACTATGAATGAATTTGGCGATTGTAAGGTTTTATAGAAAACTAATTAAATATACCGTACTATGGAGTCCTAAACGAATATTCGAAATACTACTTTTGGGACAATCAAAGCACATTTTTTAAGAATAAATTTATATTTGTTAGTTACGTCATGGAATAGGTTTGTGGAATGACTGATTTTTATTTAAAATACTTTTTCATTTATTATTTTTTAAGATATTTTTAATATTTTGTTCCTTTAGGTAAAATAAATAATTTATGACTTTGAAAGTAATATGGAATAATTTAAAGTAAAGTGTCTTTCAATATAAATATTAAAAATAATTAAGTTAACAACTAAGCAATCCACATCCTAATTTGTATGGAAAATTTTATAAAATGAAAAGAGACCAACTTTATTATTGATTTATATTAAAAAATATGTATTTTATGAATATTTGTCATATTATTTAAAAGTTTTTTTACCCAAAGAATTCATAGAAAAGTATCTAAGACATGTGCGGACGTTGAAGATTAAAATATCTATTCAGCAAATGTTCCGCTGTTTCTTTTATGTTCAAGTGAATCTAAAATACTGAACATATTACAAATGGGACAATTAAGCAATTCACAGCGTGATATGAAAATAATTTGATTAAAAATTGTGTGCAAAATAGGTATAAAAGAAATAATCTAATATATAAAAGTCAAAATATGTATGTTCGTTCGTTCGTTCGTTTG
>JAGVSQ010004730.1:0-18839 GCA_022683975.1 Rhyacophila evoluta | reverse complement strand
ACAATTACTCAACCTAATAGGCAACCAGTCCTGCATTTTTTGGATTTTTAAAAAAAAAAATTATAGAGAATATAAATAATACAAATGCGTTTCATAATCAAACAGCTTAATTTTATTAGATAGTAAAGTCATAATAATATTTAATCTTTAATTGTTTTTTATCTCGATACATTGCATTCATATATTTAGAATAATCCATCAATTCGTAAGGGATTTGAATTTCACATTGTGTAAAGAGTGACCATATTGAGTTATTAATGTGTGTAGTCATTTCTTTGAAAATTTAAAAAAAAACTTCAGTAATAAAAATAGTACTAAAAATGAGACTAGTCGCTAAATTGACCGAATAATTGATTAACTGCACAGTAGAAAAATATTTTATCAAGAACATGAATTTTATATTATTTTTCTGATAATTATTTATTTGTCAAAAATATGACTCGTCTTCTTTGTACTCTAACAACTCTACAACTGTAATGTTTGACTTAAATTTACGAATTCTGTTGTGGTTGGTACCATGCTACCAATTTTTTTCATTTTCGAAATCATATAAAACCAAAACTATTGGTGCTTAGAACTTTTTTAGAAATCCCCAACCATACCCTTTTTAGCATATTCTGACTAGAAATTTGAATACAATGGATGTACACAGTTGCCCACCAATCACTACGGAGTAATAACTTTCAGTCTTTCAAACACTTAAAATTACCTTTAAGGATGGTCATGAATTCAAAGTGCTTTTTGCAACTCGGCGACTCATTTAAAAGAATGAAAATATTAAAGATGAATACATAAATCAATAAGAAAATAATTTACATCAATGAGAATCATAAATGAATATCCCAATGCTGAGGAACTTTATTTATTGTCGTTTTTTCTTGCTTTTTATGTATCATACTCACATTAGGAGTGAAGGAACTGAAACGCTTTAAAAACATACCGCAATGACGAAAACCATCAAATACTTCTCCATTCAATTATGTAAATTTAAAATAATGATGTTTTTGTATAAAATGAAATAAATCATTTGGGAAGCAAATATTCAAGATGGATATTATTTATTCTATTGAAATGATGGTTTTCTTTACTGCAATATTTAGAAATACTACATTACACGGGTCAACACTGAAAATAATGCACTTATTTTTTCTCTAGATTTAATTCCTTAATGAGATTCCTGTTACAAATTAATTTTTGTATCCTTTTCAAATAGCTTCAAAAATGATAAATGTTGTGTGCTGATCAAAATCAAACCACTTTCATTAAATTACCAAAATTGAGACAGGTACCACTTGTCACATAAAAACAATCTTTTGATTTGATAACATGGAAGATACATGGAATATGTCAATCAAACACAATTATATTTATAAAATTTTATTAAGAAAAGACTAGACTCGTTTGCTTATCATTAATAAAATCAGAAAGATATGTGAAATTATTCATATATTTACAAGAGTTCACATATATTTTAATATACTTCCTTCGTTAAAAATTCGATTAAACTAACAATGTAAGTTTTATGATCACAAATTTAACAAAGCAGGTGATTACAGACAATAAACGAAACATTGACAATTCTACTGCTTATTTTAAATTATATTATATACTGGGATATTCGTCACTGTAATATTGGCTCCATTTGTCCAGCTGCTGGTAAGAACAGTTTCTTTAATTCTCCACCGGTAATTCTTTCAAATTGTCAAAAACTTCTTGACAAGTTCTCTTTTGACTACTGGAATCTTCACTTGGCGACTCGTGTATTTCTTCAAAATCAAAAACAATGGATACATCCGTCCATATTTTGGTGGCTATTATTGCTTGTGCGTCATTAAGCAATGGTATTTTTTACATTTACCCAATGTTAATTAAATATTTTTGTTCATCGTTCAACAATTGATGTAGAATTCTCCAATGGCAGATGATCCAAGTCTTCATTTTCCATTGCCTGGGAACAAAAGATGAGATAAAATTAGTATACAATAAATAAACTGAAAATAACTGAGATGGCATGTCAATAATTAAGCTCATCACTTTTAGTCTCAATTGACATGATGAAAATATAATTACAGTATTATGAATGATTGCAAATAGGATTTATTTAAAATTTTTACAAATTACTCACCACGATAAGTCTATCCAACCCGTATAGAAATCCCTCTTCATAGTTTCCCTGCTTCCAAGGTTTTTTATGTGTAACAGTTTGATTGTCAGGAACGGTCCGTGTCTTTGCAAAATCGATTAGCCAAGCTCCCACAGAATTCTCATCGAATATCATAAAGATACTGCTGCCGACCACTTCATGCGTGTTGAAGTATTCACACTGTTCAAACATCGACCGGATCTCTTTCAGCCGCTTGATAATCTTTTGCCTCACTTCAACTCGTCCTCCCAAGAATTTAGTAATCGTCGCCATAACTTGCGACTGGCTTTTTACTTTTTTCAGATCATTGATCGGGGGTTGTCCGGCCATTTTTATTCCTTCGATTCTGAAGCCTTCACTGTTAGTGGAGGACTGCCGTTCTCTGAACTGCATATAACGAAGTTTTGTGACAGCATGAGCGGCATGTTCCGCTTCACTCGGAGCGTTCGGGTCAACAGCAATCATTTTTTCATAGAGGTCTGGCCTTGCAACCGTGTTAGAAACTTCAGATTCCAGAAATGTTCTCGTTCCCATTTTGATGTCCATCACATGTGGATCCTAAGAATAAAGAAAAAATCATCAGCTACAAAAATTCATTTAATGCATATAATTTGAAATAGGCCAAAAAATTATGACCAAGACATCCACACCACATGGATGTATAAAAGACTGTTATGGGTTCTTATTATATTGATTGCTATTAATTCATCTATTTCACAATAATATTAGAACTGTCAAAGTCAAATTGTTAAAACATCCGTTTCCAGTTTAGTATAGCAGATCAAGATTAATAACTAAATGCCACATAGCTGATAATTTTTAAAAAGTTGACTTAACTCATTATGGATTTTGTAAGATGACAGATCCTTACCTCAAATCCATACAACAGATCCTGAAGTTCAATGAATCTATCGCCTCTGTATTCAACTTCTCGGTAATATTTTGGTACAACATTGCGCATATGTGGACAAGCAGACAGCGCTTCATAAGCACACCGCTCAGCATCTTCAGCGCCGACTCTTCTTTTCCAGACGGTTCCTGGACCAGCTGGAGCGAGACTATCAGGGTGCCCAGACAGCTGGAACCACTGTACACGGCCTTTTAGTAAAACATCACTGGCAGGCGCTGTCAGCTCTAAGGCATTCTGTAAATTTCATAACAATTTTTTTTAGTTGCTGTTGACAAATTGAAAACATTGAAATAATAAATATAAAATTCATCCTTAAAATTTTTTTGTTGTATGGAAATAATGTGAGGGCTCTAAAACTAATTGGTACCAGTCATGGATTCTTGTTGTGTATAGCCCCATATTTTTTTTAAATAGAGGACATGGATGCCTAATGAGTTATTAAAGCAAGTTTTTACATTAAAAATGGCTGTGAACAAAAAAAAGCTGAGCTAGGTATTTATGTGATTTGATTTAGAAATTTCTTAAAAGTATGGCATATTTAAAAGAAGTAGGTGCGTAAGTAGAATGTATAGGTACTAACAATAGCTAAGTATTGTAGTCTTTCTGAAGGATGATTGGATGGCGAAGACACCAGGCCTGGACTGGCACGTCTCCAACGCTTGAGACTAGAAAGGGGCGACGCGTCTTTTCGTGGTGCCATTACACCTCCTTGGGTTCTCCATTTTTCATTTGGTTCGCATTTTTCAGCAGAAGGTGTCTGTGGGCAAAAAAAAACATTGTCAGGTCGGTAGAATATTATAGTAAATACAATACGGTAATAGAACATCCCACCAGGTGGAAAATTTTATTTTGATGTAGAAAAGATGTTTTTAATAGTTTGGAGAATGGTTTAGCTTAAATGAAGGAGACTGCAGTGCAGTATATTAATTTAAGAAAACTCCCAATCCACGGTAGCATAGAATTAAATTTAAAGCACAAAAAAGTGTGGCGAATTAAGTTCGATTGTGAAAAGAAGTTACGTCGTACATAATACTATAAAATATAAAATACCTAAATTGTTTGTAAAACGATTGCAATTAAATATTATTTTAAAACATGCGAAGTTAAATTAGTGATTCAAGATAATATATGTAATTTTTGTAAGCACTGATTTGACTCATTGTACGTAAATCTGTTAAAAAGTTATTAATAATTGATCGTACCATTGTCTTAACGGAATACGTTAATCCTCCAGGTCCAAAACGGCCAACGACTGATTGCCGAGCCATAGCATTCAAAGTACTGGTCACAGTCATTTTTATAAATCAAAATTCACAAACAATAATAATATATCTAAAAATGCTTATCGGTCCACTGTATAACTGGCTAAATCAGATTGTTTTTTCAGTGCAGTTAATTAACCACGATATAATCAGTTATCACACACTTCCTTCCGCAAAAATAATTCACGATTCAATTTATTTTATATTTAATTACGACGAACACGACTGAAGATAAAAATTGTTTGGGCAAAGTGGGCGATGCAACGTTTCACAAGAGACTACAGCACGAACGAGCGACAAGTCTTGACTGAATTCAACGGGCAAAGAAGTGGGGATTTAAGTAAAACGAGTCGTGTGTTCTCGTATTCCACTTTCGCGCCAGCTATTCTATGACGTCAATGGAAGAAGTGATGTCGCGATGAATCCTTTTATATTAGCAAGAAAATGATGTACGTAGTAAACGTGTGACGAGAGACATTTGAACCGCAAAATCTGATAATTTAACCAATTTCCATCACAAGACACATTTACATTGCATGCGTAGACTTGAAACTCAATACCAGATTATAAGGTTTTTTGTAGTCATCTTTACTACATATTTTTACGCGTTGTATGATTTTACTTAATTCAAAATCTATGATAATGCATTATTTAAATAGTGGAATCTGCCAGCGTCAAAGCTGTCATTCAAATAAAAACAATATGGTGATTATTTATATAACAAAAAATATATGCACCACATAATAGTAAATTCAGCATTCAACAAATTCATGCAAGGAGCACTAATCTTAAATATTAAATATAAAACCAAATAAAAACGTATAGAGATAATGTTTTTAGCTTTACTATCCAAATTAAACTTTGAATCTACCTACGTAAGATTATATGAAATACAATCACACGTTAGTTAGATACATTCAGTCCGTTCCCATAAATATAATTACGTACATGTATTTGGTAAAACGGCGTAAAATTCAAAGGCTTATGTACTGAATCTTAAATTTATGCTTGCCGACTTAGTGGTGTTATTTTTTTATTTGTATAATGAAAAAAAATGATTTAATACAAATTGAAATACGCCATTTGGGTAAAGACACACGAAAATAATACTGGATCAGCTACGGGACGCGATCCCGAAACCTGACATGCATAAGTCGATGCTAAATGTGACTTGTATTTTAAGTACTTGTTTTTTATTATTCGGGAATATTTTACTTTGAATAATCGGCTTCTGTGAGCATATTGAAATGCAAAGCATTTTGGCTTTTTAAAATGCTAGGCACAGAGCAAAACGAGTGCAGGAAACCAATTCAAACTGTGCGTCATATATAAAAAGTAATCTCGCAAAAGGTGAGGTTTCAACTGACGTCAAAAACAGAAACTCGTGCCCCGTAACACCTTGACAACTCCAGTTACTAAAAAAACCAACGGCCTGTGGAGGCTTTGATGCTCAAAAGATACATGATATGCGTAAGTGTTGCCAATTTCACATATTCGACTAATGCGCGCGTGTATTGAAATCCTAATTAGAATTAATTTATTTACGTTTAACATTGTAGTCATGTTTAAATAACATTCTTAAACGATAGTGAAAAACATGTGTGTGATATTTTTATATTAATTTAATATGAATCTATATCAAATTGATGTTTTATACAGTAAAATGCCGAATATCCGAGGTTTAATCATACATTAGCTAGATTAATAGTGGCTGTTAAAGTAACGACTTGAACTATTATAATGTGCATGATTTGTAATACGCTAGTCTTGTGTGATGTCAATATATGATACATAATTTATATGAAATATCAATATTTCAATATCTACTCTTATAACTAAGTTTACCTGTATTTATGTTTCTTTTAAATTGTTCATGTTTTAAAGTTGTGATTAAAATTAACCGCATTTTTCAAATGTTTCGAATTACCACAGATAATTGGTACTATTAAAATGAATTTGGTTCGTGTTGTAAAGTTATCTAAATAAATTTCTCTAAACTATCTCGACAAATTGAAAAAAAAAACACATTTGACAGTAAATTAATAATTTAATAAACATTTAAGAAATGTTTTTAATACCAATAGAATCCTGAATAATACAAATTGATCAAACTGCTGAAAGTTGGGATAACATTTGATCCAAATTAAGACCCGCCGTATTGGTGTTTTAATATAAGTAGAACGATGTTTATTGAATGTACATTTCCACATTTAAAAGTACATAATGTGGCGATTACATGTTTCTCTTATGACTTACAGAATACACACATGAAGTGTATATATTTGAAAATGTTTTATGATATCTGAAATTGAATTACCGGGACCTTACGCTACCTAAAGAAACCTGATCAACCTCTTTAGATCTTGGGCATGTAAATATTACACCCACGGCGGATTCTACTCATCACTGGTTTGAAACAATTTTTAAAGAACATTATTTTTTCATATCTACAAATGACATACGACTATTAGATAAGTAGCACAGAAACAAGTAGGTGTAATATTATGTAAATGTTTTATCAATTGTATCCTAAATACAATTGCAAATCTTGAAAAAAATTATCATTGTTTTAAACACAAGAGTTGACCATTGAAAAATTGCAATGCCTGTCAAGATGAAAAATTACATGGATGTTGCTTCCAGAGTGCTGCTATAATATAGGCTATTTAATTAATTTTCGTATAGATTAAATGTTAATAAATAAGTAGAAAATAAACTCCGTTAATTCAGTACAGAAAGGCATTTTTAATTTTGTTTCTATGTTGGAGATTATCCGCTAAGGAAAGAGCAATTCAAATCAACCATACAGATTAAATTCAGCGGAATAATGAAAAAATATCTTCGCAAATTGTACACTTAGTAAGTGGAAATCTGCGACAAAAAACAAACGACTTATTAAATATTTGTTAAGACTATTCGGTGCTATCTTATCTTAATCGAAGCTCAAATAAGTGGTAAGAATTAGTGGATTAAGATAAGGACACCATTTGCATAATATGTTTATTGGTTTTAGAGTAATGGAAATTACTGCAAGATCTTAATTCCTAAAATAACAGAAATATATTAAATATTAAATTAATAATGAAAACTAAATACACGGCCAACACGCGTATAAAAAGATTCCACGGTGTCTATAAAATGGGGGAAAGGATATTCTAATTTTAATAGAAATAGCAATTGCAAACTTTGAGAGAATAAAAAAAATCGGAATTCGCTTAAATATCGAAATCTTGGATTTTTTTGTAGTAGTTGGAGTTGCATCGAAAATTAGAGGTTCTCGTTCTTTAGGTCGCGTCCTATTTTAAGATTTCTACTTTTTCGTAAATTCGTCTAGAATTTTGGGGTTTATCGTTGTTTTTTTAGGTTTCGCATTATTTTAAGATTTTTACTTTCGTACTTGGTAGCTCGCTTAAGGTAAATTCGGCTTATTTTTTCGGACGCTTATCGTAAATAAATCTTTATTTTGCGAAATTGTATTTTATGTTCGATTCAGAATTTTAAGTCCATTATCTTATATTAACATGTGATATAATTTAATATATTGGTAGATTTGCCAAATAAAAGTCTCTCACAAAACAAAGGTTTAAGTTTTTTATGGTGAAATATTAGGATTAATTATTCGTAGATTTTGGAATAATGATATGAAAATTCAAGAAAATATTTACAAATTTTACTATTTTCAATGAATTTAGAGTTTCAAGTATATTTTTTAACTTATCCCGAACAAAAGATCCTAATGCGGGGGAATGCGCACGGATCTTAGATAATTAACAACACTAGTCGCATAGTGTTAATTATCATGCGGTGACCCTCGGATAGTTGCACGATAAAATAAAAAATACGTTGTAGCACAATAAGAGGCCAGAAAAGTATTTGATGCATGGTTTCGGATTATAAAAATGTTAAATTCAAATAAAAATCATACTAATAAGTTTTTGCATAGCGTGTACCTGTCTATAAACCAAATGATCATTCGAATATTAATAATAGGTGATTAAGTTGAGATTTTATTCTTATTATGTTGATGAAATGAATAGATTATTTAAAGCAACTAAAAACACAAACCGTTTTTAACACGTTCGCTCTAAAAGTGAAGCATAAGGACAGGCTTACACGGCAACAATTTAATACGATATTTTGACGAATACGGTTTTCTCGAATACGAGATAGCATTTCACACGGCGACAGTTCAATACGGTTTTAATATCGATTTTTGTCACTACAAGAGAACCAGTTAGCACAGTCACTATTATGAATCACATTTCAAAAGAAAATAGGGAAAATTTAAATAAATAGTGTACTAAAATGATTGTTAACGTCTGAAAGTCTGATACAAACTTTCACTGTTGATACTGACAGCCAAAATAACCAGTTAGCATTGTTCAACGGTAAATTACTAGTGCTTATTATATAATTTATTCATAATATTTAATGTGTAAGGCATTTAATATGTTAATGTAATGTATGCGCAAAAATATAAACTTTCATAATTATTGATTTGAAATTATATTAGATTGAATTTTCATTGCTGGCTATATTGGCTAAATCGTCCATAAATAATCATTCGATTTTCAAATATGTTCGATAACATTAAATTTATGTGTTGCAAATATTCAGTGTTGACAGTGCTAGTTAAAATTAAAATTGTGAAAATGGTAATGATTAAACGTTTCAACATTCAACAAAGCAGTGGAAGATTTTATCGGAGCTTGTCGAACTTGTGAAAAGGCAGCGGCCATTAGGCCGGTTAAAAGTTTCCACTCGTAAATACTATATTTGGTAACACTATTAGTGTTTTGTGATAGTATCACTTGCAGGCAGCACATTATTGGTAGCTCCTCTAGTTTATTAGCGCATAACCACTTTTAGAGAGCCACCTAAGCAACGTACATTAAAGCCATTAATAAATTGAATGTACAAAAATCTACCCTTTGGCCATGTCGCAATTTAATTTCTAATCGGTTTTTAATTCTTGCTAGTTATACAGCGTACAATGTTAAGTAAATAAACTATTTTCTTATCGCCTAGGGTGTGCATGGATTGAAAATATGATTTTTTCACTACAATTTCTTAGTAATATAAATAATAAGGTACCAATACAAAATATAAATATATAAAAAAAATAAGTAAACATCCGTAGATGTTGCAAATAATGTTACCTAGCTAGAAACCAATATGAATCGGATACAAAATTAAATGCATACAACTAAACTCCTGTTTTTTTAATATTAAATAAATAATGTAGCGACATACAAAATTTTCGAAACAAAATATTTTTAGCTGCATTACCCGGCTTTATTTGGGATAGATTCTTACCACATTCTTAATTTGAATTAAAAACAATAAGCAATAACTACTATTATATTATTAAAATGGATTTATCATGGGCTTGGTGATTATTCGTGATAATTTTCAAAAATATTTAGAATCAGTATATCGACAGCATATATTTTTAAATATACATGTGTATATGTGATACGTATTTCGCGTAAATAGTATATTTTTTCAAGAATTTTTGCCCAAGTTTATGTTTTTATTTGTATAATAATTTAAAAGCTCAGTAAGAGAAAGATACGATTAACGTTTTTACAGTTTGAAAGAGAAATACTTCTGAAAAAAGGTGAGTTTTACTTTAGGGAAATAGTAAGCAATAAGGTAAAATAATGATTTATACGTTTATTACTGATATTACTGGCTATGTTCATATTATTTATTTTTCTAAGAATAGTAAGATCTCTATAATATCTCTTTCAAACTAAGTAGCCCCCCTACTAGTTTTCAAATAATTATTATACATAATCAATATTATAACATTACGTCTATACTCACCAAAGTGAAAAACACACAAAACACGTGTCGTGGTATTTAAAATAAAATTGATGTTGCTTACACTGGAGGTCAAGACATTACAAAACATTTTTAGATGTAAAACAATATATAAAAAGGATAACCATTATTGCCATTAGTCATAAGTGATTTAATTTTTGTGTGCATTATACACAATGACATTGACCTGCCACAACAAACTTGGTATGTGTGATGATGACGTTAAGATTTTCGCCTGATAAACTATTTTCACTGGGTGAAGGTTAAATGCGTTGTGTGTGAGCACGCGTGCAAGCAGACTTAGTGTGACCTTTCTCACCCAGGTGCCTTGTATAACTAGGTAACTTAAGTACAAATCTAAACAAATGCCATCTTCATAAACAAAGGATCTTTGGCTGCAGTATTACGTCTGAGCTGACTACTTGTTTACATTTTTAAAATACGATAGCGATCTATTGTACCTAGTGAGAGGTGTGAAAACGAAACTCAAAAATAGTAACTAAAAACGCATGGCAAAATCGAACTGTACAAATTTGATCCTATTTTTTTTCACAAAACCCTAGACGCAAAAGGTTAAATATTTCAAAATCAAGAGATACTCATACGTAATTCAACGTATTTAGTTACAATGTCTGCTCTTAAGTATTATATCGACTGTATAAAGAAAAATGGACGTAAACATTTTTTTTTTTTTGATAATCAAAACGTATACAACTAAACGTTATATCAAGAGGATATAAGCTGCAAGTGCCGGATTAGTATCTAAATTTAGCTTTTAAGTTTGAAAGAAGAGTGGCCCGTCAAATGTACGACCAGGAAAAACGATCTCCGTCATAAGTATATTTTTTTCAAATAACTTATTAAAACATCGGTCTTAAGCCTTCATGCATTTCAAGGTTGTGGCTATTTAATATCTAGTCTTTGCCCCAAAACCATTAAATGGCCATTTTTCTACCTCATTTTCTATGTGGATTACGTATTTTTTTTTTAGAGTCGATATGATATATCGAACATATTTAGCATGTTTCCCCGTATATAAGACCCGGAATTATATTCATTTTGCACCCAGATAAGGCACTAGGGCTTATTTTTGGGATAAGCTTACATGTTTGCGGGAAAAATTATGACATTCATATTGGAGTGATGGTATTTAACTCGATGCCATGACTTGTTTCATCACTTCAGCATCATTTGGCTTGAACAGTGTTGTCAATCTTCTTAGAGAGAGAATTCGTATCTTATTTTCGTGATAGGGCTTGCATCAAAATTATTCTTTAAAAGCAATGTGGGGCTTATTTTCAGAGCGGGAAACACGGTATGTCCACAATGTGACGATTTATGATTGGATTAGATAGATATTTTTGTCAGACAATCGCTCAAGGGAATAAGAACCATATCTGTGTTTAAAACATGTTAATTTTTGTGCAGGGACTTCAACTCTATGCTGAAGTTTTTATAAGCACACGAGATAATCAACTCGACCGCCAAGGCAACTGACCCAATAGCCCGATGTTATTCAGTGTATTGAATTTAATGTGGAAAAAGTATGTTTGTAATCGGGCGCATACAACAATTAAAAATGACATTGTTACTTTGAAATGAATCAAAAACTTTTTACTGACCTCGTATCATCGAACGCGGTGTTTACATAAGTCGTTAACTGATGTTTTTGTACGAAGAGACGCGTGGCATTGGCATCAAAAGTTCCACGAGAAGGATTGAATCCTTGAAGATATTGTGGATACCAAAAATAGATCACCAAACATAAAAATTTTAAAATAATAACTCTAAATAGGAAGACTAATAAAAGAAAAGTGACATAATATATCGTCGCCAATATTGCAGGAGCACGTATTTCATTTTTTTTGGTTTAAGTCACATGAACATTTGTGTTGATACAGATATTTGCCAATGATACAAGATATTGCAAAAATAAAACTATATTTACAAAGTGACGTAGACCAACAAATTGAGTTAAATGTTCCAGCGGTATTAGCGAATATTTTATTATATTTACTAATTTATCGATGAAAATCAACCTCGAAACAACCGAAATAAAAACTATGCCATGTTTGGTTATTATAAATAATCAGTTTTTTTTAATATAAAAAAACAGAAAGAAACATTTAATATATTATGTTTGGATGGAAAAATATTTTCTCCTTAATTTTCCTCTAACTAATGGCTTACTGTTAGTTTTTCGACATTTATACAACGGTATTGTTTTTCTTATAATGTAAGGGCATTGCAAAAATGGACTATTATTGCAAACATAGATGTTTTTTAGATTGCGGCTTATGTTTTTAATGAGAGAAAGATTTTGAGATAATTGCTGTTGACGATTTCATTTACAGTGTGCAAATAATCGAGACAATAATAAAACCTTTGTACCGTTGATTTGATTTATAAATAAGCAATTTATTTCAGTTTAATTTTGCTATATTAAAGAATGAGAAACACTTCATTTATATCGTTTCACCGCTCCTCACATTCTTGGGTAAACTAATCATATGCATAAACTAATATTCAACGAAATCATGAGTTTATTATTTTCTTAACTATAGATAACTTAACTATAGTCACTGTGCGCTGGGCTTTTACATGGAAGGTCGCTTTACTGTCCCTGTACAAAATGAATGTTTTAGATTCAAATTATGTCGAATAATATATAATATATAAGAAATGCAAAAAAGGGAAACGAAAGAGACGACTCGTCGAAGCGGATATCCTTTACCGACTGATCTATCTGCTTTGAATACTCCATTTCTTCCGCTCTGAGACGTAAATGACACAATTCATGTGAGTTCTGGGTTTAATACGAAATGTTCTGTTGATATTGATTAATGTTTTTATTTCGTAATGACATCATTGAATTCATAGGGGTTCTGATACATAAAGTATGATTACCGTGCAATCAGTATATTTGGAGAAATAAAATAAAACATAAGTACCGGTCACTCATTATTCACCACCAGGTAGCACGAGTTTAAAATGGATCGGTTGTAATTATATTACATTATATGTTTTACGCTATGTGTACATATACATATATAAAAAAACCATGCTATTGCCAAACGTGCAAATCCTTTATTGCTATTCATCTTGGTACTACTGTGGATTGCAATAGCAGATGCTGGAAATGATATCGCCCTCTTCAAAATGATTGATTGATATTAGAGAATGTAAATTACTTTAATTTAGTATTTAGTTTAGAAACTGTAGATATATTCATTAAATATTGTATCCATCATAACCATTCCACGTAATATAAAGTTATTAGGTTGTTTCTTAGATAGCTAATTATTATTATTTCTAATATTTTTTACCAGTTGTAGAGTTTTGATGAAATTTGGGTTTAATTAAATGATTCCTTTACTGAACATGCGATGTAACAATTTGCTATCAAAAGAATCTGTCTAGGTGAGGGTATCGTAACCTTCGGTAATGAAGACAAAATAAATATTTCAATATATTATCTGAGTCTAGTTTATAGAGAATCTAGAAGTAGTTGCCGAAAAAAACAAGTTTAAAATTTTCGATCAAAGTTTCGCCTATATTACTTAGGTGGTCTGCATTTTTTAGGACTTCAAAAATCCTAAGTTTCAAATTCTGTTAGTCAAAAGTCCGCGTTACCGACCTCTGGCCTAGGGTACGGATCTTGGGATAGTTATGTTGAAATAAATAGAAAATGACGGTGGACAATGGAGTTGGAAAAACAGACTGTAAATATTACATACGATAAAATATAATACATTGCGTGTTAGTGAAAAATAATACAAGATTGAAAATAAACGACCTGGTTTCGTGAATAGTTTAGATCAATGTCTCATATATGTCGATTATTTTTATAAAGAATGACATAATTTTGTCAACAGCCTCATTTGTCACAAAGAGAAATCCCGATTTGACAGTGTGCAAGGTTGTGAAGAATGTCATAATTTACTGACACTAATTTGAAGGTGCATGTTACACAATTCTGACACAATTTTTGAAAATGAATTATCGAAGATATAGGATAAATCAAAAATATCTTATGTGTACATTATTTTATAGTATGTATGTTGAATATTTTACAGATACCCCATCTTGAAAAACTGCTATATAAATAGTATCTCGTCTAGTTGTAAAAGTTACAGTTTTTCTCAAAATTATTGGTCTCGCGGCCACCATCTATTCAATTCTGTATCGTTCTCACAAAATTTAATCCAATCGATATAAACCTTATATAAAAAATAAAATGTGATTGCCAGTGTGTGTTGTTTCGTGTTGTTGTGGGCTGGACGTATCAGACACTTGCATTAAGTCAAAAGTGCGCGTCTTAAGACTGACCATCTTGAAAAAATCAGTTGTAAAATTCGTCTTGTATAGTCTCATTAGAAAATAAATAATGTCGAATATTCATAAATGTATGATTCTTCCAACGTTGAGTGACTGTATATCTGTATAGTCGAGTATAAAAATGTTATGAAGAAAATAATTTACTAGACCAAATTTCGGCAACTTCGTTTGTTTCCCTCGAAGCCCTTACCAGCCCTTTAAGTAATGTGAAAAAAAGTAGATAATCACCTAGATGAAGACTTATTTATTGGGTAATGTAGATTAAACAAATATGTAAGTTATTGTAATTTTACTGTAAATCTGCATACTTATATTATGATGAGTGAATACAGGACCAGACCGTGTTAATTTCCAGATTGTGCACCGCATAAGGCTGCTTGAATATAATGGTCGCCTTTTATAAGAAAAATCAAATAAATTAGCCAGTATTTTGTAAGTGCAATAATATTTGCATAATCAAAATATAATATGTGGATAATGTAAGATACGACATATAAATATACGATACGTTGTTAAAAGGTTAAAAAAGGACTAGAGAGCTCAAAATATATAAGTTATTGGTCAGTGAAACCTTGTAAACAGGATGTTTAAAAAAAATACACAAGGGTGCCTTCTACCCACGCTGGAGCACTGAGTGCATATGTAAGAATATTTTCAATCAGCTAAATGAATTTAAAAAAAGTGCAGCATTCGTTGAATATTATTGAATTCTTCATAATGCAGTTTTAACCAAAACGGTAGCCGTTTAAAAACATATTTTTTAATTAGAATTATTTTGAAGTCTAAATAATAATATACTTACGGTATGAGAGGTGGTTAGTGAATGGATTGAAGCGTCATGATAATAGGGATGTTCGATTACAGACAAGCAGTTAAAATTCACGCAGAAATTTGACGTACAAAAAACATCACGTCACTCTCGTGAGGCGATGATTTTTGGTATGGGTAAATGAACCCTTAGGTCATTGAAGAATAGACGAGTGAACTCAGCCGTCATCGATTATTGTCAGTGTGTATGCACATAATATAATGTGTCGTACAATACGAATAATAAATAATAATGCATGAATAATTTCAATGGCATTAAATAATTCGTCTTTTTGTGTGTTTTCATTGTTTTCGACGTAAATAGCTGTTGTATGCCAACCTTCATGGTGTGTAAGCACCAGAAATCTCACTTTTCAATAGTGTACTACATACTGTATAGAAAAAAACATCTTATGGTGCTGGAGGAGGAATCAATAATACAAAAATATATTATGATAATTGTACATTTTTCAAATTCATTTAATTTGAAATTACCATCCTTTCAACACATTAAATGTTGAATAGCAAATTATATTTTGATTCGTAATATATACTAATATACGTAATAGATACTGTTATACTGGCTCGAAAAATATAAATAATAATATATTAAGCAATTAATAGCTAATCTCTCAGATATTTAAAGTTTTATTGTAAAGGAAACTGCGAGGTCTTCGATTAAAAACATTTAAATTAAACCATTGTATTATTACGACAATGCGAACCAGTTTCGGAAACAAAACTACCTCCCCCCTTCCGATATACGAAAACCCCCATCAAGCACGTGCGTGTGGTACATACACACGGGAAAGAGTAATCATTTCCCCACGTGCGCTCGCGTGGGAAGTGCCTCAATCGTAGATATAAAGGAATTTTGGGAAAACACCGCTAAATTAATACGTGTAATTTTACCTGACGTGCCATTTTTTATAATCGCATATTAGGTTAAAACAGCACGACCTGTGGACATATTTATATTTATGCAAAATCCAATTATTTTTAATCAGCAACAATGTTTTCATTTGAAATATCACGTCGAGTAGTAATGCCACCAGCGAAGCACGGCTGAACATTAAAGTTCATACTCGTGAAGAATTTATTAATGTTTAGACTTAATTTTGGGATTGTATTATAATAGGATACCCATGACCTATATATTTATTGTATTGTAATTGACAGAATGACAATTAATATTGACAGCGTAATAGATACTCACAAATATTTACACTTACATTGTTATTGTTCTTCTTGAACCTTCGCAAATCCAAAAGTTTTTCATACTGATCTAACGCCCTGAGGTAGAACCTAGCTGTCAATTTCTCCATACGAGCTGGTATGGTCATCCTTTGGGGTGAAGTCGGAGGGCGTATTTCGCAAATACCACTCATCGTATTAATCCAAAGTCACAAATATACAATTCTAAAATTTACACGCACTGTTTCACATTTACATTCCAAAACGTTTCGAACCAATATACATTTGTGTCGTAAAGCGATATGGTTTTAATCTGTCGAGGAAATAAGTAACCACATATTCACTTAATTGTTTCGAGCGTGGAACGATTGCGATAAAACTGTATTTTACTCGATTCAAAATGTCGACGGATCTAGCAGACGGTCATACATTGACTGAGTGGACAAGTCACGTAAATGAAATCAAACTGAAGCATTAAGCGGGCGGCTGGCAGTGTTCGACTGGCTTTGCTGATTCAATGAAACAGCGCATGCGCACATTATGGGAAAGTAAACGTCTCAAAAAAGAGGGCACCGCTCACAAAAAATACTATACAAAATAAACAGTACGTTTTTGTTATTTGACGTAAATTATTCTAAAAATAGTTACGAATTTGTAATACGACATTGAATATTTTATATATAGTAATATTAAACGTGAACACGTATTAATATACGAACACGTTAATTATTAATCGTCAAAATAATAATATAAAACAGAAGAAAATGAATAAAAAAAATATATAAATAATAATATGAAGTAACGAAAAATACATGTATAATAATATAATACATACATTAAGGTTAATTGATATTAAAGTGATACTATCTATCAATATTTTTTTAATATCAATATCATGTCCGCTATGAAATTTGAGCATATGGATCTCAACAGAGACAACTCGAGAAATGAAGTATAAAATATCTCTTCAGAAGAAGACTTTAAGCCTTCAGCAAATAAATAAATAGTTAGCATTAGAAAATTTAACCACCTTACACGTGTAAAAGGGAAACTGAGGAAAAAGCCTATACGGACTAGTCAAAATTTTGCCAGAAAACTGAGATCCTGATAGCGAGCTCCGTGTGGTTTCAAATATACAAGAGGTAGAAAAAAAACTCTCATTTTGACAGATTTCTTCACGAAAATAGCTTTTCAGCTGATCGCTTATGATATTGGAAATCTATTCAGGCATGTTTGGATTTCTAAAATCCTGCAGCTGTGTAATTCAAGCCCGTATTATCCGGTTCCTAACCGCGCACGTCAACCTCCGATAACCAGTGTTATATCCTATAATATAATACCAATATGGCTGGTCGAAGATGCACTTGAGTCTCCTGCTCGAACGCATTCAAATCATGGCCAAGAAAATATACCATTTCTTACGTTACACATCCTTGGTGCATAATACAAATGGATGTATGACAGTAGGAGAATGCCTAAAACATCCCTCCCGATCCCAACACAACAAAACAAAAAACAGACAACCAAAACACGAACAATACACCACACTAAATTCTAACCTTGTACATACTCGTAACAAGCAGGGTATACAGAATCCCCCCCATAGAAAAAAATATAAGTATTATACCAATGATTAAATGGCATGATTGTTCAATTTTATTGGAAATATGAATGAAATTTACATTTAAAAACCATTGTAAATATTATAGGACTATTTGAAATGTTACGTCATATACCGAAAATCGCAAATACGTTTTCTTATTATTCGTCACTTTATTCTACGAAATCAACGTCGGCAAGGTGGCCAAGTTAATATTAAATGACCGCGAAGATTGATCGGAATATTGTATATTGTAGAAAAATAGAGTAAATATCGTATGACGATGTGGCAGTTATCAGTTATATTTTAATAATATGTGTGAGATAACAAATTCTCCCTGTTAAAATACAGGTAATTCGTATACGCAATTCTACGTCATATCATAATATTTCCAATATAACGATAACATCATAGGATATTATGGTAAATTAATCATTCGGATAAGTATTGTAGAACTTTGCTACCAAGCCGTTGAACGGTGAAGAAACTGTGGGTGTAACATAAGAAAATTATTTTCTTATTAATAATTATTGTCAACGTAAATATTATGTTTTAGTTAAAATCATAATATCAACACATTGAAAACACATTGAAAACACTTTATTTATACGCGAAATTTAATTTAAAAACTTCAATGCTATTTTATAAAAATATTAAAATAATGTTCACACTTGGCCTGCAGAAACCGTAATATTACGTTATAGTGTACTCCAGCGGTTATCTGCCAGACTCGGAATGTTCCGTGCCTCATATTTTAAA
>JAGVSQ010004729.1:0-18840 GCA_022683975.1 Rhyacophila evoluta | reverse complement strand
TTTATCACTCTTGTCAGACAATATATTTTTTGTTTGTTATTATTTCTCAAAGCTCTGAATGCATTACTTACACAATGTCTTTTGTCTATTATGATTTCTTCAAATACAATAAGTATTTCAACTTCAATAGGTAATTTAGTTTTCTATTGACTGTGTTGATTGTTGATGTGTACATCTTAAAATTTCGCCTAAAAAATTCTCGTACAATATCGTTAAATTTTATTTTTCCTTAAAGAGGTTATACACATAGATATTGTGCAATTGAAATATATTTGTGTAATTGTATTTTTCACACTTCAAAATGGAAGATGATCGTAATAATCCATAACAAGAATCTGAAGATTTAACTTGATTTAATTTGATTTAGACCTTAAGAAAATTATTGAAATAAAAACAAAAAAATCCAGTATGGTTTTTAATTTGACTAATAAAACTTTCATACAGTAATTAAATACTTTTGAGTGACAGCCCTGAATGAAAAAAATATAGTTTTCCATGAAAATTAAATAGAATCAATGTTTCCATGTGTAATATATTAATAAAACTATAAAGTATATATTTATTTCAAGTTTTTGTATTTAAATTTAATTTTTTAAAATGTGTGGCGATCAAGTGGTTAAATTATGTCATTGTTATATTGTTACTCTTGACACAGAATGCATCAATCATTTGGAAGCCTATTTTTTAATGATTTAATCTAAGAATATAAAATGCAAGCATAAATATTAATTTGGTAACTTCTTTAAAACTACTCACTTCTGCGGTTCATTAGGGTCCCGCTTCTTCTTTTTTTTTTGCACTTTAGGTTTTTTGGCCACCTGTTGGCGGGCTAGGTGATGAGTCTCGGGCGCTACTCCAGCCGGTTCTGGAGAAGGTCGCTTCAAGGTCACACCTCCTCCTACTCCCGTAGCCCCCACCGGCCCACCGGCTCCGGCTTGCTGATAGATCACATGGGAAATATAGAGCATATCACTTTCTGGTCACATGTCCACTCAAAAATTATTTTGATCAAATATAACCTATTTACTTCAGTCATTTGTTTAATTTTCTAGTAATTTATTGAAAGTTAAATTTGACAGTAAATGATATCCATGAGTACCAACAGTGATTTACATGATTCTCATATGGTTCACCCACACATATTTCATATCTACACTTAGATAGCAAAAATATTATGGTGCTTGTTATATTTGTGGATAAATACTGTGAAATATGATACAACTTCATTTTTTTAAGGATATCCAATGCCTGGTTGCTTCATACCCTTCTTACAAGGTATATTCCACAATATGACAATATCAATCATTAAAAAAATTGCATTTTTGACAAAGAAGATAGTAAGATTTAATTTTGTGTTTTTATTGAATTAGTATGGAAATTATTAAATTAAAACAAACATAAATTATCTTTCACTCATGATTTCTACACATTACATTTAATTTGACACTGCTTGTAAACAGAGACTATAATTGTATATATTGTAGATAAAAGGAATTCAAAACAAAGAGATGTTTACCAATATCTTGCTGTGCTATGTGTATATCTATCTATCGTAAATTTTTAGATTGGTCATTTATGAGTACAAATAATTTAATCAGTAGAAATGATAATTTAGCAACATGTTTATTATAGTGCTGATCCTGGATTTTACACTAAATACCCAACTTTAATGCATACAAATAATTAATCAAATAGATATAAAGTAAACAGGAATTAAAATCTGACATAGAATGTAAGAAAATGTGCAAAAACTAATTAACAGTAAATTTGTTAAAAACCAATAATTTATTTTTCAAAGATTCGTAAAAAGTTTAATTGAAGTAACACAGCATAAATTTGTATTTACTATAAAACAATGGAAGACATCGGGTCAATGTCCGGGTTAATGGAGTCTTTCGCATATATTTTGTGTGAAATGAAATGAAGTTTAATTAACAGAAAGGGTCTTCCAGATCATTTTTGAAAAAAAAAATTAAGCTGGTTAACTAGTAATAAGTAATTAGTTATGAGTAAAATAGTGTTAATAGTAATTTATGGTAATGTTAAAAAAAGATTTGAGAGTTAGGGTAGTAGGTAGAAAGCGCTGGAGAAAAGATTTGGAACCAAGCAAAGACTGAGAGAGTGAAAATAAGACGATCATCAAGCTTCTACGATAACTTCTTTAAGTTCACTTTACTGCAAGTGTACATGAAAATCTAAAGGTCTACATAAAAGTCATAAAATTACAAGATTAATCATTATGGTAAATTTTATAAAATAAGTACGGTTAAGTAAGTAATGAATATGCCAAAAATATAAATAAGCTGCGATTTTTGATTTATAAAAAAGCGTATTCTAGCATCAATTGAATTAATTGAATATATGGTTGTGTATATATCGAAAAAAGTAAATTTTAGATGATTTAAAATTGTATTTAGACTAAATCAAAATATAAGTCGTATGCAGATAAAAGAAAAAACAATCACTTTCACTAATTGAATAATGTAGTCGCATCTGAGACATTAAATGTGCAAGGAATTTTTAATACTATCAATACAATTCTGATGAATAGATAATAAAAATGGTACTGATATATATTTCTAAAAGCTGATAATATGCATGGCCATTGAGATTTGAAGATTATTTTCGGTTAAAAACAACAATTGATGAAGGTCAGAGTGGAAGTCTCGATAGCCAGAGATATTGTTAATGAGTTATTCATAGATGAGCGAGCGGAGGTCGACGCCCTGAGAGGGCAAGTATCGCGTCACAGTATGGTCTGTATTAGTTGTGCCGCGCCCTCCGCAGGCGGCGACCGGGAAGAAATGATGCAGCGGAAAGGGGGCCGAGGAAGTAAAAAGGAGTGAAAGGAGCCACCGCATGCCGCTACGCCTCGGAGCGCCCCCTCCCCGCACACCTCCACATTGCCAATAAATCTGTCACATTCTTTGCAATACATTTAAAATAATTTTACAAGGGGTAGAAGGTCAAGTTCCAAGTAAAAAAAAATCGAATGAGACAGGTGCGAGTCGTCTTTTTGTTTCATTGTCCATCGTCTATTGTGTGAAAAGTAGCGATGTGACGCGACTGTTAGACGCGGAATGATGTGGGGTGCGGGGGTGGAGGATCAAGGCGCGGCGGTGAGCGGAAGCGGTCATTACCTGTCGGGCTTTGGGGAACGGTCGTCGACTCGCCGAGCAATAGTGAATGGGCAAAAAGCTCTCCGCGTCCCCGGGCTGCCGTAGCCACCGAGAATAAAGTACACTTCAAGATATAGTCCGCCGCCTGACGGGCGCAATTCACTCAACACAACGGGAGATGGCGAGGCTGTACAATCGCCGACTTCTGCACTACATTACTCGGGAGTCGCCGACTCCAGGGAAGGGAATCACGGGACGCATTGATGCCTGGCTTTGATTATTTTATCTTTTTAATACCGTGATTTGAAGAGCGCTTGCCTCAAACTCGTTATGACATGTTTTTTCGATACAACATAATACTTTTCCAGACATAGTGCATCATCACTATAGAAATGAATGTTAATTTATGTTAGCAATCTGGAACAGCATGGCTACAATAACAAAAACAATGATTTAATGTTTTTTTTACTTCACTTTTTCTTTACATCAGTGACAGAGCAATTGTTTTTTATTTACTACATAGTATAATAAAATATTGGAACACTGGAACTGAAACCATACATCTTGATTTTATATTTTGAATGATTTTGTTGAACCTTCAACACATCGCCTATAGCGATTTTATTAGTTGGTATATTAGGAAAATTGTGTGCCGGCTGTTACTTTTTTTCTAAATGATTTTCAAGTATTTTTATTACGTTCATTGAAAACCTTACCCAAATTTACTAGTGAAACATTTACCAATTTCATCAAGACAATTTCCAGTCTAAAAAGTAATTTAAATTTTGACTCTCCATATAGTCGCTTACCGGGAGAAGGAAATGCGTAATTTGTAAACAATGTCGCGTGAATAATTTTGTCCATTACCAATGTGTAATTTTTAGATGCCATTCAATAAAAATTATCTTAAATGGTTTCTACCTTCTTATCTCTTCATTTGCTGAGAAATAACTAAATGTAAATGCAAATTTGAGAAACAAGGAGTACAACTATTGTAGGAGGCAATGTTTGAATTTCCGCTTCATCTAAAACCCATTGCCCTACTAAAAACATACATGCTAATTTTATTACCATTTTATTTTTCTGCAGATTAATTATAGTAATTCCTTATTGACAATCAGTTCATATAATATAATAGGTAATTTGTGTAAGGCTTCCTTGTAAATGTTATTTCGTAGCGCCAACATAAAATACAATATGTTTTACAGAAACAAGCGAGTATTTTAATACATCAAGTTAAATATTTTTTTGTATATTTGAAATAAGATATGAAAAAATTTATTGACGAGTTCACTTGACAGCCATGCTCCAATGCGGGTGAGAGAGGATGGAAACAGTTGAGCTTTGCGTTCGCCCTCAATGGATAATCAGATGGCAGAGGATAAGGATAGGAAAGAGAATGCTTGCCGGATTGCCAGATATAGAGAACCGTAAAACGTCTGGCGAATAATAATTAATTGTATTATAAAGCGAAGGGATGGACAGTTTTCATTATCATTACAACTACTGCGAAATAAGAAACGACAACTAGTTTATTTTTTTTAAAATTGGTTGAGTGAAAATTCTGTGTTCACACACTCATTTAATCTCAAAAAATATAATTTAGCTGCTGACATCATCAGAAAAGTTCCATGTTAAATGAATCACTTGACAAACTTAAATCACAATATTATTGAATATGGGTACTTTTTTACACAAATCTACTAAAAATACATAATTTGAACTGATTTCAATTAAAAAAATCACCCAGGACAAACGAGCTTTTGAAAGATAATATGTATATTTATATCTTGTGAGAATACTTCCATATTTTTATTCCATTAAAATAACTTTTACTATTATTATCTTCAATTATTACTATGATATTATGTATGTGTATAATTAAATTTAAAGAAATAATTCATAACACAAAAATAAATGTGATCAGTATTGTCCATAGGTTTTCAGAAACCTGTCAACTGCAATAAGCAGGGATTGAAATATTTAACATGACAAGAATAAACAATTCCATTACACCGTTAGGAAGCTTTTCTGATAACTAACAGCTCCGCATAAAAATGTAGACTACACAATAAAGAAAAGTAATACAAAGGGACGATGGGTACAGAACAAAACATGCATCGCTCGATAAGTTGCTTGTAATCTAAACAAAATCGATTTTCTCTTCTGACTGAAAATTTTTATATCTTGATATTTTATAACTATTTTGGAAAAATTGTATAGCTAATTACGTAATAAGAACATTTCAATTCCAACATTAATAGGTATGAAATTATCAATAACGGAAGTTAACTAACAATTCAAAATGGGGATGTTTTAAAACATACTTATAATAATTTATTCTATGACACAGTTACTCAGGAACAAATGAATATAATATAACATTAAATAAGATAGAAAGAAATCACTTGCACATTTCAATGTGCATTTAATTGAGAACTGTTAAATTTAATTGTAACTGAATAAAAAAATAATGACACTATCAAATATAACATATCATACTTGACATGGGCTTAAGTGTAGAATTTTGTCGAAATTAAACATATCTTAGGGATATTTGAATAACAATGTCTCACCATTGGTGCATGGTGAGGTGCGCTGTCATCACTGTCTTCACTAGTAGTATGGTGGTCTGCAGAGTTAGGTGGGGGTGGTGCGCCGCGTGGCGGAGATCTCCCATAGCCGGGCTGTGCCCCTCCTTGACCTTGTTGAGCATGCTGTGGCTGTTGTGGAGGCTGCATCACTAATAATCGAGGTCCACCTGGTTGCTGCTGAATCAAATAGTTACCTGGGGGCTGAGGGCTTCCATATGCACTGAAAACAATCAATAATCAGTATAAATGTGCTGTAAAGTGACAAAAATAACCTATAAATAAATTAAATGCCAATTTTCCTTCTCATTTTAACCATGTATAAAATGGATTAAGAATGAAACTTGTAAAAGTGGTATCATTTATATCTATGGTATGATTCTATAATACAAAGCAAATCAAATGCAAAAGGATTTATTGGAATAAAGAAAAGACATGCATTTTTTCTGCCCAAAACAAGACACAGATCTCAATGTCATCCCATTTGCAAATATTGTCACCACTGTAAAGCCTCAGTCATAGAGAACAATTTAATACTGACTATTTAATTTAAGCAAAGAAGATTTATTTTTAATAATATTTATAATGCAAATTTAAATAATTGTCTTTTCTTTCAGCATTGAAACATCTATGATTATTAATTCAAACTCTGTACAGTAAGATAATAAATAATATTATGTTGAAAAGTAGAATAAATAAGATAAAAGAAATTGTCATGTATACTCACGTTTGCATGGGGTGCTCTTGGGGTTGTAGATAAAGCGGTTGCTGGTAAGAAGGCTGACCGTCGGGTAATGAAAGTCCATCTTGAGCTGGGTTGATCATGCCCATCTAAAAAAAACATGAATTAGATATGTTAATTTTGACTCTTATCTATGCAATAAATTATTATGTGGTATTTTTTATCTTTAATTATGTTATAATTTTTTTTTTATATTATAATTTTTTATACTTAGTTATACTTGAAGTAATCAATTTGTGTATGTTTAGAATATTTCCAGTATTTCAACAAAGTTATGAGAATCCTATGTGAAGAATATTGATAGTGATTATTTCTGTATAACTGCACACATGACTATTTTCGCTTAATGAATATGACAGTTGTCCCCACTTGTTTCAATTATAATAATAGTCATAATTAATATTAATTAAAGACCACCATGGACAGATGAGGTTTTTACAGCTGCTAGAAGATTGGAATTATATAGACGATGAAAAGATTACCATTTTCTAAGCTCGAATATATAATTATAACAGTTTTATTTCTCACTTTTTTTTTTGATCATTTGGAGATGATGATCACTCCAGAAATGGAGAATACAGATCCCATCATCATTGTCAAGTTTTTTTTTGAAAGGTCGTTCCGCAAGAATTGGTTATACGCCGATTCTTCATCCCATTAGGCATCATATCTTTGAATTTTAAATAATCACTTCATTCTTAAAATTCTTCATTTTTTCAACATTCATACATTGAGTTTAGTTTTGGTAGATTTTTGGAATTTAAAACATTAGTTTGACTATAATAATAGATTGAAACATGTTATGTGATTTTTTGATATGGTATGCATAATATATTAACAAATCAATGCTGTTTGGCTTTCATATTCATTGTCATACCAGAGGATTGAGTGGCATACTTTAGGTAAGAGTATTGCGGCAACCTATCAGATGGCCAGTGAGTGTTTTCTTCTTTCCACTCTTCTATAAGAGTAGAATTACCTAATTATCCTAAATTCTAATAATGCGCTATATTCATCTACCATTATAACAATTATAACATAAATTGAATATTGTCATTAAGTAGTTTCCTATTCATTTACAGTGACCCAACTTGGTAATGAAGACATGAGCATAATCTGAATGATATTGTTTTTGTTTTCTATAGCGCGAGAATAAAAACATAATATTGGCACCAAGCAGATGTGAAGACTTTGATTGACCAGTTTTCAAATCCCAGAAGCAAGCTATTCTGACAATTTGTGAGTTACTAAAGCGGGAAGATGTTAATATTATTATTTCCTTACACCGCCTGCCTGTCTAGGCCACGCAGCCATTTCACAAACATAAAGAGATAAAACAACAAGAATGACAAATAGAATGGCAAGTCAAAATTATAACATTGAAATTTTTTGTATGAAATTGAATAATTTTTTGAACACGGCAGTAAGACAGTTTCCGAACTGTTGCGGTGCGTGGTTCTTACGGCGAGGTGTTGGCGGTGTATCGGTGGAGACGAGGGCGAAGATACCTGCGGGGCGCGGTGATCATACACGGAGTACGAGTGCGGGTGGCCACCGTGGTGCTGCATCTCGGTAAATGGTTGCTGCTGCTGCTGCATGTGAAGCGGCGGAATATCAAATTCTTCGTCACCGAATGATGGCGTATGAAATGTCTGAAACAAATATGATATATTTAGTATTCTATTGTAAGTCATAAATTATAGCTGGGCAGGGACAAATAAAAATCACGTTTGATCTTTTAACAGATCACTCTTCCTAGAACTCACTATTCTTAATAATTATACTATGCAAACATGGTATATATATATATACACAGTTGTATTTTATTTTATAAAATACTGGTTCACTTTATTTAGTACATGACACAGAATGAGTTTAATCCACATAGCAATATTTTCAACTCTGTTACAGTTGAAAATGTCCTTATGGATGAAACCATTCCCATGTAACATTTTATATTTGATGACAAAATTATCAGTAACAACATTATAAACTATGAAACAAAAAACTTGAAATTCAAAAAAAATATATAGTATTTATATGGGAGTTTTTATTGTAATGAACTCTAGATTAAATGTTGGAAATCTGCAACCTTATGAGCTATTAATTTACAACTTTTCGAATGGAATCCAAATTTTGTATCAGTCACACTCATGTGATTTAAATTTATGTACACAATGTATCTAACCTAACCTCTCTATATTTATTACAGATTACGAGTAAACATTGTTTCGAGATCCCCAGCTTTAGACCGGGCGTGAGGAAGGGACGGGTTGATAGTGAGCATATTTATTAGTAAATATTATCCGTAATGTTGTATTCAATCGATGACAATACTAGTAGCATCAGTTAGATTATTGATAATGAACAACTTTATAACTTTCACGGGTTTTTTTAAAATGTACGTAAGTCAATTTTCCCAAGCTGGCGATGATGAGATGAAAAATGTTAACCCCTTTGGACTCGATAGTCGGAGAAGTGACCATAAATAATAAATCACCACAATTAATGTGTATGAATTATATCAAAACCATCATTGCTCACATAATTTACGCTAACCATAATTGAAAAAAAACAGTTAATACGAATTTATGATCCAACAGCACTCTATAAGTCTAATATTCTTGTGTGCAATCTCGTCTGTAATATAATAAAAATAATCTTAACGAACTTTTAAAGCATGAACTGGGCGACTGACACGTTTTAGTTCTTTGAGATAGTTATTTTTAGAAACGCCAAGTAGATTATCAAACTTTATTGAATCATATGTTAACATGTATTGTTATATTTCTTTATTTAATATTACGCCACGGAATCCTGCAAGTGCCGTGTGGTGAAAATAAATAATTTGTTTCACGTTGGGTATAGGTATGGTCAAATAAACTCCATAACTTATGCACATATCATTTATGTTTAAATGCCACATTTAATGAATGTTATAAGGCGCGAAACAGAAAATGTTATTTCAAATTTATAACATTATGGACCGTAAAAATATAAATATCCATTTTAAAAAATATATATTTTGTCTAACGTTAAGACTTAGGAGAATACATTTTTTAATTAACACACGTTGGCATGTTTTAATTCACAAAACACGCTTCTCGGCATCTTTATATACCGACGTCCGAATGATCCAGCCTAAAAATGAAATTGTCCGGATCGCAGTTAAAAATTTTTAAATGGTTTTGAATTTAAAATCAATTTCCGTCGGTCGTCATTAATCATATTTATTAATTTTGATTTGATTCATCCTAATTATGCAACGTAGTTCAACTGTCTCATACGAGAAAATAAGCCATCACATCAATTTTGCGTAACTATTGCAGCCTGTTATATTGTATGCTATTTAAAATAGCAACGAATTTGCTTGAGGAACATTGAAGTAAATATGGTATTTTTTCGAGTTCGGCCGGTTGACTGTTTTCCCCATGTTTGTGCCAGTCGGCTATTTTCGGAACTCAAACCAGCAGCAAGTTATAACAGTACGTGTTACATTAAGACCACGTGTAGCGACTATCACATTTTGTTATATTGCAACATCCAACGCGTTGCATAGAATGTTATTTACATATACATCCGCCATCTCATGCAGCGAGTGACGAACATAGTGGAGAAAGATGCAATTCGATGCGGCTAGCAGTCTCTCTACCAATCTATCGATGTTTCCACTCAATCCGTCGGTCTCCCTCTGGTGTAAATTTTTTACTTCCCATTGGTTAAAAAACTTTTGCGTCTAATATTACATGAAGACATCAGCTAGTAGTGTAATTTTACATTTAAATTGGTATCATAGTGGTTCACTTCTTCAGGCAAAATGCGGAAGTCCCGAACTAATAACACAACATAGGGATACTAAACAATTGGTAAAACAAATTTTCACCTGAACTCTTTCTTTTTACACAATTATTTTATTTATATAGCATTTAAAGCCTAGTTTGCATTTTGGTAATATAACCGAATGTTTATCAACTGATAAGTATTTTAAATTCGCCATTTTTAGATGTATCATTATTTGGGGGAAAATTTTCAATTTTTTAATAATTTTAGGCTAAATAATGTATACGAGTACGTAATTACATATATAACATATAATGCCCTTGAATAGCGCAGATACAATCACAGAAAAAGGAAATTTGGATTGTATAATAATACATTTTAGAGTTAATTAATTTTCAATTGTTTTTGATTATCAATGTTAGTTGGCACGGATGATTATTATTTAAGGTTTATTGAAAATTTATTTATTATTATTATAAAAATAAAAGAAATATTGGCACATGACTATCAAATCCGGAAAAACTGTAAAATTGTATCCAATAAGATACAACAGAAATAATATTTATTCAGTATCCAGGCAATAGATGGATTAATTTTATGACATAATTACAATATCTTTTAAGTCTCAAGTTAATAGTTTTTATACTAATGAAATAAAAACTCTTCACGTGCATGTACTCTATTGCTATTCATGAAAATGGCATGATAATTTAGTTATTCAGTATTTAGCAGGTACGAAGTTATCTTTTTAAAAATATTATGGTAGTGTACACTATACAATACATACTATCGATAACTACGAAGTTAATTAAGAATAAATATTTAATAATAAAATTGAATGAAATATATGGGCTGATATTTAGAAAAATGGCGAATATATATGTAAAATATATCCGACGAAATAATCGATTATTTATAGAACATTGGCATGAAGCCACGGAGGCTTATAACGGAATATAAAAAAGCATTTTTCCTAGCAAAAAAATCGGCGGAATAAATGAGCGTGGGGGGTAAGCGCCTCCCATGGGACATAAAATATGGCGTATTACATTTTCAGTTCATATATGGAATATAAAACAAGAATTATGACGCGTATTAAAATTTGGACTGATGTTTTACGATGGTGGTTAGAGAGAAAGGTATAAGGTTTGCTTTTTGGGTTAATTTTCCATTTCGTGGTTTGTTAATAAACTGTGTTACAATACTTCTAAATTATTATTTAATATAATTGCAAGGAGGCCATGAATAAGTTCTCAATTAACATAAACCATATCTTTAAATATCACGTTTTATATTTATTTAAATTGAGGACCCTCGGAAATAATACTGGGGATTGGATGTCATTTAGTTGGTAAATTGTGTGAGCGTCGTTCAGGAGAATATCCGAGACAGCTGCACAGCATAATTAATTAAACTGTCTGTAATTATTGTAATATATTGCAAACGCTAAACATAGCAATGTTAAAATTATCACATTATAATGACGAAGAAAATAATTTAATACACAGAAAGCAAAAATAATTCCCAATCTTCGACCAGATATCTGATTCATAACAACATACCAAGTTTGAATACTCCTGAAACTTATAGTTCACGAAAATTATATATTGTAAATTCAGCCACTTCATAAAAGCTCAAAGAATTTTCATTACAGCTCCTTGCTAAGGGGGGTTCATTTCTTCGGTCACGAATTGATTAGATATAAAGTAAATTCAACTCAATCAATTAACATTAATATTATTATTTCCCATTTCATACATTGTATTGTAGCTCTTTTTGATATTCCAAGAAAACATGATTATTGTCTATAATAAGACATAAAAAACCTAAAACCACATTAGCACGATACTTTTATGGGTTTACGAAATTAGTTTTTCAACGCAGGTTTTCAAGCTGAAGGCACGCGATCTTTCTAGATTTAATATGATTGTTTCATAACTATGAAATAGCATTCTAAATTGTGAACTATTTGTTTTTTTTTTATATTTAATTAGAGTATAATTATAAAACTAAATACGCACCCGTATACTATAAATTATAACATTAATTTACAGCTACACGCTATGTATTGTACATAGCAGATATACCAATAATTAGAGAATAAGTTGCATTATTTCACAAAGGAAAAACATATTCGTCGATATTTTATATTTTCTAAAAAACAGTAATTGAAGATACACTTACTTGCTTTTAAATAGAAAATAGATAAATAAACAATGATAATAAACAAGCATAGATTTCATGAAAAGACGGATAAGTAACTGATGATTTAGCAGCTGTTATTAGGGGGGTCTTATTGTTTCATTACATAAACAAAAAAAACCTAGATTATCGATATACGGGTGAAGTATCCTACTAATCTTCAATTCGAATCATAAGACATTAACCCTTTGACTGCTGAACTGCTATATCGTGGTTTATGGTATCAGCGCGAAAAGCTAACAATCCTCGTTTTTCGTCTAGCCTTTTTAAACAAATACAACGCATATTGAATGAATGGTGGTAATCATGTTTCAGAATATTGTTTTTTTTTTTAATCAAAGTAAAATAACTAAAAATGGCTCTTTGTGGTAAATTTCCCACTAAGATTCTACAACGCAGTAACCAAAAGATTTAGAGTCCAAAAAAACACGATATAACCAATTTAATAATGGGATTGAAAATATTGTGGAGCATGTTGGAAGAAATCTTTATCTAACAGTAGACTGACGATAGCTGTTCACTGCAAGTTATTATAATATATAGTAATACAAAATTAGCACAATGTTACGAAAAATAATTCGTTATTTGTATTACGTTAGTAATTTTCTGTAAATAAATTTCTAGTAGAAGCAATTCCTACGAAAGATTTATGGAGCCTTAAAGTTTGGATTGCCCTGAATAAGACGTTAGGATGCAGTAGCGAAAGTAAGCGGCATAATGGATGTAACATTTTGGTAAGTTTTTTCAGAAACAATGAAGTTGATGCATTCTTTTGAGGGCTATTAAATATATTTTTATGTTTGTGGTTTGGTTTTGCTTCACGTTTAGACACGTTTTCAAATTTACGGTCTGTAAAAGTATGGAAACAATATGAACGTATAAATGAACCACATTATTTTGTGGGTATGTTATTACGAATAAATATAGATTTGGTTTAAAAATGGTGGGAAAAATAATTACTTTACGACGTAAAAAAGAAGTATTGACGATGAATAAAAATTCCAGTGAAACCACAATAATTGGTAGACAAGCTACTTGTTTTCTTTTATATGAAATAAATTTGAAATATTTTAAAAATTCTATATGTAAATTGATCGTCTACATTGTACCCTCCCATTTAATAAGATTAACTAGTATTCATAATATATTATGATACACTTGATTCCAAGTAGAACATGGGAAAGAACTATCTGATGAACTAACGCCAACTTTCCATTTATTATTTGTGTACATAAAGAGTAGTATTTCCGCTATCCGATGATTCCTGATTCGACTACAGTTTTTCTACCAGTTTTTTTGCCACATTATACCAACTCTAGTAAATTGAGTATGCTGCACAAATACTAAAATGTACAAAAAGAGTTATAACAGATAAATAGTATTTTGTAAAAAGGCATTGGGTTGCAATTTGTAACAATAACAGCACAAGCTACAAATATTTGAGTAATATTAGCATATACATTTCATTATTTTTAATTTAAATAAATTACCACCAAGCATCCTTAGTCACATTTGTGTACATAACAAGTACTCAATCAGTGTAAATCCACCAGTGTGTGTCATAAGCACGCCTTACGCCAGGTCGTCGTTCTAGGACTGGTTGTCGAATAGACCAAATGTCAAATGTTTAGGAGACGAAAAACAAATTTCATTTAAATACATGCATGAAAATACAGGTATCCGAGCTACTTTTTTAAAATCATATGATTGCTGTATTATGGGAGAATAGAATTACACCATAAAATATAGTATAAACTATCTAATTAATTGAAAAGACGATTTGTTTTTAATTACGAATCGTGGATATTCAATAAACCAATATTATGACGACGAGGTGTTTAAATCTCATTTTTTGCGAATCTGTAAATTGTATACTTGATATTAAAAAAAAATTCTTACAGTTTTATTAATTTTGTAACATAGTTTTACCTAATGAAGCTAAAACTAATCTATTTTTATTTCACTAATTTGAGACAATTCAAACATATCGAACATATAAATTTAGTTTAGAAAAAAAAAGAATGAATTCCAACGCGGAGGAGGTATTTGTTACTTTTCATATCTTTTGTTTTTTTCTCGACATTCGAAATTTCAAAACATTCGAAAATCTGCGCATGCTCAGTCTGTGGAATTAATTTTAGAGAAATTTAATTTTGGTTATTCGATGTGTAAAAGCTGCGTGGAAGTCGGGTTCTTATTTTGATTATCCGAAGGGTGCACGACTATAACAATAACATAACTAATAAATTTAATAATCACGAGTTAATTAAAATTAATTAACTTCCGCTGGAATAACAAGAGCTCACATTTAATACAGCGAACGCTGCGAAGGGCTGGCGGAGAGTGGATTTAATCATTATTATTACTACCATTTAAACATCGCAGACACAGTTGTAATTATTATAACAAATTCAATTGTTTTGTTACATTATTGTGTGAGAAGACACACTTAACATTTAATTAAGCAGCCTGTTAAAATATTCGTCTATCATGGACGGGATGTACGTATAAATGATTGTAAATTCAGGCGGAATAATCCTGAAGGCAGGACAAATGATATATTACATAATCCCTTGCATGTGTATATTAAAAAAAATGTCTATCTGAATATATAGGACGAATGATGTAAATATTGCTTATCCGTACAAGTACATTAGAAATCTCTGTCAGAGTAATAATTATCATACTGTGACTGATATATGAAAATATTATAACACAGGTTACCAGGTTACATACACTATTACAAACTACTGCTTGAAGATTTAATACCATTGGGTTGAGCAATTGGATGACAACCAATTCTCGTGAAAACCAAACTGTCAAGGCATGTTTTCAAATTGCGGAAATCCAGTAGGTAGGTACTCTAGGGCAGGGGTGGCCAACTTTTCTGTATATAAGATCTACTTTTAAGTGTGTCGTGATCGACTTGTTGTCATAGGCGTAGTCTAAGGGGGAAGAAGGGGTGTGAAATGCATACTATGTTTATACACTGTGTTTCAGTATAAGGTGCATTCGACCGATCGATGATCGACCAAAATTGGCCTCGCGATCGACTTGTTGGAAATCCCAGCTCTAGGGGGATGGATGTGATCGGTTTAAAACCAGCTCAATCCATTGGGCATCCAGTCTTGGACCTTTGGATTTTTTTAAATCTTGTAGCTTTGCGATTCGAATCCGCGATCTATGGCTTCAAAGCGCATGCGTAACCTCTCGGTCACCGGAGGGTCAAAATATAATATTGATCACATTTTAACATAATTTAATATGATTTAAAATATTCTTAATACTAGGCGTAAACTTTTCATAATTATCGCTCAATATTCAGAATATAATAAAACAAAAATAATTTTTCAAAATTCTTGATAACATAAATTAATAAAAATATTCGCGAGGCGAATAACATGGTGTTTCGAGGGTGGCACCTTTCACCCGGCCCATTCCAGTGCGGCGTCGGACCCACCCCACACCCTCGCCGGCGCCAGGGCGCATGACTCAATTTAAAATCTCATTAAATATAAAAATCAATCTGTCGCCGGCGGCGCCGTCTCACCCGACGTTAGTTGCAACTTGTAACACCCCCCCTCCTCCACTTATTCTTCGGCTTCTGTTTGCTGGCCGGGAAGAACCCAATTGGGGAGGAAATATTACATCATGTAAAATGAAAATATTAAGTATTTAAGTGTAATAATACAATTAGCTTCAGATACATAAATAATATTATCAACTGTGATTCGAATTCAAAACTATTCGAAAATTGGAAACATCGACCCAAATATATCTTCACATCGGTTTGGCCTTTTGGAATCTTCAGGCTGCGTGTACACGGAACATCCGTGTAATTATTGTTAGCCTAATTAAGACTCTGCCGCTTCAGGACGGTAAATAAATTTAAAAATAGTTGATCGTTGTGATAGTTATTATGGCTGTGGGGACAATTTTAAAATTGTCTAGAGCCCATAGTTTTAGTTTTGATATATAATATAGATGTTGAAAGATTCGAAAAGAAGAAATCGCGTAATTGTAAAATGTAGTTTTCCCAAGTAACAGAGAATATGTCGTAAAAATGATCAATAGCCACAATAGATTGCTGGATATATTCTAATAAAAATTATCTTAACGGAACATATAATACTAATTTCCACAGTAGTTGCCAGAATAACTAACCATAGGTATAAATTTGAAATGACTGAGTGAGCTTAAAAAGTTGATTATGAAAATGTGGATTTGTTGCTTTCACTCGGTGGTTCAAAATTAATATATTCTTTATATTCCATTCAACATTCATTAGTTTATGATCGTATATCTATGTTTATAGTGAATTTTGTTGAAAATAGAAGTTAGATTTCTTATCTACCCAACACGATATATAATTTTAGCTTATAATGATTAATTAACATACAATGAGTCGAGTACATCGGTCGTTAGTATATTACACAAATGAAATGCGATAAACAATGTGTTCACTCAAAGATCACAGATAATATGTGAAAATCAGTATGGTCTGAATAATGCATAGACTTGGCATTAGAAGCAATTTCCTAAAATTGAATGTCCCATTCGGAGAAAGGAAGTGTCTCTTGATGATCTAATAATTCACTGATGTGCCGGAATTACGCTCGACAGTTAGTATTGTGTAAAATTAAATTGCATTTTGTCCATACGTGACATTAAGTTTATAGATGTTTTAGAGGGCATTATATTTTATAAGGTGCTTTACTATAGTTACTTTAGTATACTGTCGAAGACTTTAAAGATATACACGTATTTTAAATTGTGGGTTGATCAAATATTATAGTAACATTGGTATCCAATTTTCTGCAATTCTGTTAGAATACATTAACGTCAGTTATGGAGCTTAATAATACATATATCTACGGCTTAATCGCAAACCAGTCAGCTCCGTTTGTGTCAAATGTTCGGGAGCAACACAAAACTTTGGCGAATATGAATGTTGCTGCTTGGAGTTGGTTGGAGTGTGCAGGTGGGTGGATTTTACGTATTTCAAATATGTGTGAATTTTGTGCTTTTTGTGAGCGATAGAGAGATGAAAATGTTCAATAAAATGTCATCAAAATCTGTTTTTTGACCATAGGTTGAGTTAGATGGTTTGCAGCGTGTGTATGACATTTTAATTGAATGTGCGAGATGATCTTGATCTTAAATTGAACTGATTTCTGATTCAACATGTAGGCGTATATGAATCAAAAACCCTGGTAGTGCGTTTATGTCAAGTGAATTAATATTAAAAGTGAAGTTATTTAAAATGAAATCTGAAAGAAAACAAACTAAAAAATCTATATCCGTACCAGAATGTCACCAAGACATGAATTCTTACAGAAAGCATGAATTAAAAAATAAATGTTTTTTTACAATCAAGAATCGACGGGCATGTCATGCATAAAATATACAAAAACATCTTTAAAATGATCAGTAAGTAAACGTTAAATTTATCGAAAAGATCAAACCTGAATAGGTTAGTGACATTAGATGACATTAGGAGTCCCAGAATCCCATTATGTATTACGCTCCAAGTATTAATGGGGCAATAGAATTATAGTAATGAAAATAATTTTCAGATGTTCAGACACGACAATATATGTTCTTACCATTATTTTATAATTATTGTTTGTGGTAGGATTGAATTTATGTAAAATTTTAAAAATAGAAGAGTCATCCATGCACATTTTTTATTCGACTGTGTGCCGCACATTATTTCAGTATTGTAGGAAAAAATGTTGTGATAATAATTTCGCGTTCAGTGATCCGCGCCGCGAAGCCGCCCAATGAAAATGACGAGCGGAGGTTTTTCAAGTAAAATGGCGTCGGTGTCAACGTATTTTTTAGAAACTTTTTTCAATGTCCAAGTGATGAATGGTATCCTGTTACAATTTGTCTGGCGTTTTCCGTTTTCCACCCCTCATAGTATTGAAGCCCGCCAGTGGTGCTTCGAGCATACCAGTAATAGTTTTGACACATCATTCAGCCATTGATTTTATTACTTTAACCATATATATAATTTAACGCTATTCAATGTGTAGTACAATTTTATAAAAATGTGTTTCGGTTAGATGACATAAATCAAAATAAAAAATAGCAAAGTACGACTAAAACATGGTAAAACATCCAACTATAATAAATAACACTTTATTATTACATTTTTTTAATTTTCGATAGACTTACATTCGATTGAAAAATGTTTTAAAATCACTAGCAGAAAAAAAACTTGAATAAGCGTTTTACTGTAGATTTTCAACGGAAATAAAAATACCGATGCAAATAATGTTGTGTTAAAATAGCGTCGGCCGAATAGTTAAACTTTAGATTTTATGAAAATTATTTTGACTGTCAGACCATTTTTTTTTTTTATACCATGTTCGCTCCCAACGTGGAGCATATGGATCTACAC
>JAGVSQ010004728.1:0-18842 GCA_022683975.1 Rhyacophila evoluta | reverse complement strand
TAGATCCATATGCTCCAAGTTGGGAGCGAACATGGTATAAAAAAAAAAAAAAAAAATTAATAAAAGAAACTAACCACAACATTTGAATGTTCACATTTTAAATGAAAGTCTAAATCTTTCAAGTCGTTGAATCCTGACATGCAAAGTCCACATGTGTAAAGAGGACCTTCTGTATCATCCAGCCCTAACTGATAACCAGCATTACAAATACCATGCTTTTTAAATTCCATCTCCGAATCGAAGATACGTCTACAATTGACACACTGCAAATTATCAACATTAACATATTCGCCACTATCTGAATGATTTTCATTAATTTCTTCATCGGCGTCAAATTCTTTTTTTGTAACGGTGGTATTTTGTTTAATTTTTACTCCACCAGATTCCTTCACAAATTCCATAACAAGCCGCGGTGAATTATCGTGATTTTTGCCTGCCGCACTGATTTTAGCTGATTCTTCATCATCTTCGCCCATTATCACTGCTGTTTCACGCTCGATATCATCATCAGAGTCTCCATTTATATTTGAAATATGATTTTTCGAAGCCAATTCCAAATCCGGCATAGCAATATCAAAATCCTTATTTCTTACAGCCATATTAAATATTCCGCTCGAAGTGCTAGGCATATTTGAGCTGTCTGCTAAAACAAATGAATTGGATTTTTGAATTATCGCATTTTTTTGTTCATTTGCAATAATTTCCGTTCTTTGCTTATTATAGGTTAGAAAATCATAACTGTTTTCGACATTTCGTTGATTTTCGTGCTCGATTTTCTTATTATAAGACGCTCTATCTGTAGTTCCATGCATACTATTTATTATTTGTTCCAAATTCCTGCTAAATTCTACGCTATTCCCTTTAGAATTGAATCGTTTCTCGTCATCTTGATCTTGCATTATGCGAACTTTTTCAACGCATTTTGGCGTGATCATGTCCATTTCGTATGGTTTATAAGAAGCCATTTTGGTTATTGAATACTATTCAATTTAATCAATCAAAAGAATCCAAGATGTTTGGTCGCGTAGTAATGTAACAGAATACAAAAATTTCGACTTTTTCATTTTTTCATAACACATATTTTACATTGAGTTCCAACGCTTTTCTTGAGAACCTTTAGAAGATATAGTTTTAAAAATATATCACTCGATATTTTGAGTTCATCTTTATTCAGTACTACCACAATTATATGACATTATTTTAGTATATAAAAGACAACAAACAGAATTTTGACTTTAATGAATGTCAGCTGTCAAAAGTCAAACAATGGAGCATAAACAAGTACACAATCCAAGTCTTGCTAGCATTTTTGCTTGTTGTCTATGATAATCTTCAGAGTGGATTATCTTCATACAGTGGTGATCCATATGCTCCACTTTGGGAGCAAACATGCTAGTATACTATACTATGAAACTATCATATGTATAAAAAAATGTTTTTTACAGCTCCAAAGATACATAAACCAATTTAGTCATAATTAGAATTTTATATAAGCAAAAAAATATTGTGAATTTACGCGTTAAGCCATTATTGTATTTATATCCAAAAGTTATTTTTTTATTCCATAAATAGTTCCATATATTTTTTATATATTGGTTTAATTTGTTTTTGATCCTGCAATTGCGTCAGCAAGTAATTCATTCGACTGAAATTTTACAGGAGGCGTAAAAAATATTTATTTAATAATTTGAGCCGAAGTCAAAACATATGCATAATTTTAAAGTATATAAAGGCTAAAGTTAATGTTTTATTTACTCAATATTATTCTAATATAATAAGTTATTAAAGAAAAATCAGTAAAATTGATTAGGTAGAACCGTTTTGCTTTGGTTGCTCATTTCATAAGCCATTCTTTTTTGAAACTTATAATCTTAATTTAGACACTTATATACATCCTTTTTTCTTTCAATAGTTGATTATATAAAGCATTTGGATATTAGGAGTACTTTTTCACATATTTTTATTTCTGGAAAAAAAAAGTCTTGGTGAAGCAACTGTGTCATTCATGTGTTTTTACTTCAATAATAATGCAGCAATAGATTAGACTTATGTCTCCCCAGTTAGCGCAGTTGGTAGCGTGCGCGCCTAGCAATCTGGGGAAATACGGGTCCGGTTCCCCATCTGCCAGATTTTAAAAATCTGAAAATGCAGGATTGCACGCCTATTAGGTTGAGCAATTGTCTGACAAACAATTCTCGTGAAAAATAATCTGTCAAAACGGCTTCACATAGTGGAGATCGATATGTACTCCACTTTTGAAGTAGAAATCTTCACACTGTGTAGATCCAAATGCTCCACTTTGGGAGCGAACATGATACATATAAAAAAAAGATTCTACTTACTGAATTCATCATATGATTGAAAGCACACACAAAAAAGGTTTTTCGACAAAAAATATAAGCAGATTTTTTGCTTCATTGTAAGTGCGAATGATTGTAAGTCGAGAACAGACTATAGTCCCCTCTCCCGATACACTTCATCTGCAGTTACAATATTGCTTATCCCTTCCGAGGGAAGCTAGGTTGAATTTCTTTGCAGGTTGGCAGCCAATATGCTTCTGGTCGTATTCCCGTCACACGGGGCTTACATTGCTAATTTTTTTCCCATATTACAACGCAGGACATCTCCACTATATTTTGTCAGTCAGGTAGTATTCAAAAGCACCTCACTATGAAATAAAACACCTTAATATATGATCAAAATCTTTTTTATTTACATATAATTTAATATGATAATAATTAATACGCTAATAATATATAATATAATTTATGATTTCTCTATTTTCCTGTCCACTGCAATGTTTTTTTAATTAAAATTATAATTCTATCAATAATTATGTAATGATATTCATGTATATTACATGAAATTTGTCCATATCTAAGTATTATTCATTTTTAAAATCTATAATACAACTTTACACATTATATTGAATAATCATATGAAAGAATTCAGTTCACAAACTATAAATTTACAATATGGGGTAACTTTGGGCCACTTTATTCATATATGTTTTGTCTAATACAGGGATTCTTAAGGTGTGTATTGCAGCGTCACTACAGGATTACCGCAAATTTTTTAGTACGCGAGCTATTGGAAAGGAGTTAAAAAAAAAAATAGCACAGTGATTTTATTTATTTTTATCACTTCTAAGTTATGATTTTTCATACTTTAGTAAAGTAGAAAATTAGCAGTAAGAAAATCTTAATTCAAAAAAGGTACCGCAACCTGGAAAAGTTTGGAAGCCACTGGTCTAATAATGAACTAATCCTGATATTCAATAACATAAGTAAAACGCATTGTCAAATTTATTTACAGCATGAGTGAACAAATTATTCCATGCATTAACATCAAAATAAGTAGATATTTAGAACTAACTTTTTTTATGGTTGAATAAATTTAACAAATGAAACGGGTATTGCAGACAAAAAGTGGTAAGTAACATAATCTAATTGAATAGCAGGGCATTATATGCACCAAAGAGTCTAATCACTAGTGCTCGCAGTCATCAAAAATGAAATGAAACTTTTAATAATTTATACTTTCCATCAACAGTGCTCGATGCAAATTAATTTTAAGCTCAAAATTATTTGAAATTTGTTTAGCTTTACCCAGCATATATACAACAATCAACTTACAACAACTCTCAGATAGTTCTTTACTATATTTGATGTCGCAGCAATGACACAGATATTTCATTTTATAATGTGATTTAACCATTAACACGTTCGCTGCTAAAGACGCCCCTGGGGCGTCAATACACCATACTAATACATACATGTCGCAGCGAATGTGTTAAAAGAATTTGAGTAGATACTGTTACTAAGATTCAATTTAGTAAACTACAGGTATTTCTTTTATAAATCTATTAAAATACTTGTTTTGTTTCAAGTATTTAATTTTAATAACATATTAGTAATAGAAAATGTTGTTGATTATATCAGGATAATTAATATCACCAATTCTCGGTATATACATAATATATATACTGAGAATTTTAAGTATATTGTATTTATGCATTGTTTATACACATATGACCTGAAGATGCCGAAGGACAAATCTCAGCTCACATAAATCAAGTTTATAAATTTCAAATTATTTTAAGTTTTTAATATGCATTCATCTATTATACAATCACTTGAGCTGAATTCTTTTACATATTTCAATATATTTTTTTGAATATTTTATTTAAGTTAGTATCATTTAAAAATATATCTTTTATAGTACCAATTAACATTAGTATTTATTTATACAGAACTCTTTTTATGTAAAAATTAACTAGACAAAGAAACTCTGTATATGTATATATGTAATTAATATAGTGTACAGTTTAAGACAAAATAAAATGTAAATAAAACTAAATTTCAAAATTATAATTCATAACAAAACATTTTTATAAAAAATCTTATTTTATAGAAAATTTTAATTATTGTACATGCCAAAGAAACATAATTTATGAACTATTTTGATTTTTTAAATAACAATACAAAAATTAAGTATTTTTTATTATTACTTTACTTATTTATAGTAGAATAATTAATAATATTAAAAGAATTTTTTAAATTTGTACAAAATATTCAAAAGTTTTGAATTTAATTTTTTGATGTTTCTAATGTTACATTTACAAAAGATGTAAAGCCGTAATAGTGAATGAGTTGTGAGGCTCCATATTCAACACTGATTTAAATACTTGATGAGAATCAGCGTAGAAAACACAGAACATGGAATTTAAATAGGTCTATTTATCAAACATATCACGCTGAAAACACCATACAATATTCAATATTTGGCTTTTATTTCTTGTCTATTTACATATGTCCATACCATTTTATTGTCTATACTGTCATTTAATCGTTGATGTTTCCATTATTTGAAACCATATTTTTTTATGAAAACTTAAAATGAACGACTATACTCTCAAAACAGAATGTTTGATAGAAATTCATTTTCCATCCGTAAACTTTCAATCATATTGTAATTAACGGGACCTCTGTAGTTATATTAATTAAAGTTATTCAACTGTGTCAGTTGTGTCACTACATTGGGTAAGAAGATGGCAATAGAATGAGAATAGCTGTACCACCCTTAGCCAATCCAAACATTTCAAAACCATATATTGCATATTCAATGTATGTGTTTTGATGATGTTATCAAATGTAGCATGCAGAGCTTCATCAATAGATGTATGCAGCGGTTACTTATGACTTGTTTATAATGAGGAAAAGAGAATGAATAATACAGCCACTACTCACTAAAAGAGGAAAGATTAAATGTGAACCTGACTCAGCTATGACATCTTAACAGTCTGAAACTGACCTGCCTTTTACAAATCACACAGACCACAGCGTCTATTAAAAACTACAGGATATATTCATTGCATATGCAATGCTTCACTTTGAAAAAGATTAGAGAAGCAAGATAGTGACAGATATGACAGTTGTTAATTGGATAATGTGCTGCATTATTGACACGTCTGTAAATAGACAAAATATCTCAGTTCGCTATTTAATAAATAAGAAAAACTAAAATAGTTTCAGAAAATACAAATTCACTAGATATTTAAACATATCCAATATAATTTTTAAGCATCAATATTTTGAAGTGGGTAAAACTAATGTAAGTTGTTTTTGATGGAAAATAAGTATAAGTATTTAGAAGTCAATGCAGAAAGGCCATATCCCCATCAATTAACACAAAAACATCACATCTCATCTTTATGTATCACAAAATATTACATTCAAAATAGACATATGACTTCTTATTATTTTTAAAAATAATATTATAATAATAGCATTGTGACATAGGTACACTAGAAAATAAATATTTTAAAATAAACGAAACAATGTTCAACAACAGCATAACAGAATTTCATATTCTTAAAAACTATTTTATTGTGATTTTTAAAAAGTATTAAAAACAAATTAATCATTATTTTCTATCATAGCAACATTTTTTATGATTATTAATTTACAATATGTATTTATTTATGTATAATATTTTTTATATTATAACTAATTTAATAAATTACTTAGGAATTACGATTGGTGTTTGTGATTATTTAAATATTTTATTTAATATATATTTAAGCGAAATAACATAGAAAATATATATTAAACATCAACATCCCAGAACAAAAGTAAGATGACTTTGTATATTACACTTTTTTCATCCTATTAAGTATAAGTAGAAATGTTTCATTTTGAATGATACATTATGTATAATTTTCAACTTTCAATTGAAACGAGATATAGTTAAGAATGATGAAATTGCAAAAGCTTTATATCACATTGCAGAAAAAAGTGGAATGGAGTCCTTGGAAAAAAAACGCTATAATAATGAATAGCTTTCGTTTGAATATTGCAAGAGATTGAAAATGATTATTTTCTATGTTTAATGGAATTGGATGGCCATTTCGATTCCAAATTTTCAATGTTGTACCTTGTTTCTTTTAAATTATATGTTTCACAATTGAAAGATATATTATAAAATGTCATTTTCACTTTTACAAAGCAAAAAGCCAAAACCTGTTTACTCATCAGAGATGTCCCACTTCGGTTCTGGGCTAGTGATATATCTAAATATTATATAGTTTTATCATTATCATTTTAAGTATTAACAGTACAAGTCAAAATGTTTTGCAATATGAATAAAATTCAATAAAGAAGACGTAATAGTTTTACAGAGATAACAGACCAATATATATGCAAAGTGAATATTCTTAGAAATGCCATGCATGCAATGTCAATGTCTATAGCGCATTCAAATTCAGCATGTATCAGCCTCAAACAACCCTCGTTAGAGTTGGGCGGACAATTTTGGAAAGTACTTTCAAAGGGTAGAAGTGTCATGTCATGCTAAGGAAAAACTTGAAAACTGAGCTGATAGTGATCTTTTGATCAATCAGCTAAAAATCTAGTAGGTAGTAGACCGTTCCGTATGAAACGTCCAATTTTTGGTCAAATTTTAACTGCAGTTTGAGAAGTCATTTTCAATCCATGACCATAATTTTTTTGAGTTGAAAAAATATATTCTAGTTGTTTTTTTAAGTACAAATTGGGCAATAATGCTGCTGTAAATACACGAAACATTAAATCTCCATTTTAAGAAGTATCTGATAAAGAAACATTTGATTTTGGTTTTTCCTCTCTCCAAAGACCAAAACGAATTAAAGGTGAAGGTGGAATCCAATCCAAGAACTTTCAAGTGATTTAGGGCCTGATATTGGTACTGTTGCGCGTCATTTGAGGTCAATAGCAAAGATAAAAAACAAGGCAAACGGATGGCCGCACGAGCTGATGGAACACGAGATGACAAATTTACTTACTATGATTTAATTAACTAAACTGACTTTTTCCCAAATCCTCTGTATTCACTCGACCTTTCACCAATTGATTATCATCTTTTCTATCATTGTGAATTATTTTTATGAGGCAGAAACAAAATGACTACATTAAAGGCTGTGAAGAATTCATTAAATCTAAAATTGAAGGTATTCAAAAATATGCCTAATTGTTGGCAGAAAGCCAGAGATTGTGAAGGTGATTATTTCAATCAAATAAATTTTATAGTATGTGAAATATTGCCTTTTTATTTTTACCTTTGAAATCATGTTTTATACGGAACACTCAGTATTTAGGGTAACTGATTAAGTGAGCAAGAAGGTTGTTCTAGGTTTTCTAAATGGTCCTTATAAAAAACTACAGCTTAACAGTAACAAAATTTTGCCCACAATACAGTGAAAACTATACCCACTCTAATGTACACCAACTAAGGACTAGTTCAGATTATGCTAGTACTTGGTCAAATGGCAATAGATTTACTAAGCGTTAAATATTTTAGTAACAATTAGCGGTAAGCGAATCGAATAAAAAAAATATGATATTAGTGTCCAAATACAGTACATTAGTGAGTGATGTATCAAGATGAACAGAGTACAATATAATAAAGTATAAATTAAGAAGTTAATAACTTTATTATGAACAACTAATGAACTTAACTAAAGATAACATCTTTAGACACATCTCACGACTTTAGTAAGAAGGGTGGGAGCCGCTAATCAACTGAATAATTGAAACTGAATCGACTTAATGATTTTATTTAATTACTTGAATAAATTTTTCTCTCTAGACACGTTTGGGTACTAAATTACTTTTCACCCAACTGAAATATTAGCAGTCTGAGGCAGGGTTAGGGACTTTGGAAACAACGTATGAAACACTTCCGGCTTTGCAGCTAGGAAATGATAACATGTTCTGAGAACAATGGCTAGCAGTAGCAATTTTTGGTAACACCAAAGCAGTTTCACCTTAAAAGTGGGAAGGGGTACCGGAAATGGATTTCATTTTATTTGCTGACCGTTTTCGGGTATTAGTCGCGCTTCTACTACCGCTCTTTGAAATCATGTTTTATGTTATTATGGCGACTATACTTACCTAAAGTGAATTGTGATTAGTAAAATTCATGTTTATAACCAAATTTACAATGGATCAATTTTGACCAAATGAGGAATTTATTCGAAATATAATGCTTTACCGTTTTTTGAAAAAAGAGGCTGCTATAATTGCCACTAAAATCATTTGTGGTCTTTTGGGGGATTATTTGGATGTTTTCAAGTATCGAAGATAGTTCAAGAAATTTGAATCGGGAAATCAATCTTGGATGCTCATGATCGTGTATTCAAGAACATCTTCAAAAAATCATCAAGGTATGGAGGCTGGGAAAACGGATATCGCATGAGTTAGGTAGAGAGAATTTAGACGATCAAATTAACGGATGTGAACTTCTTTCGATAATAAATCCGAAACACCAATTTTGCAAGATTTGATAATTGCAATGAGAAATGGGTGCCTTACTCCAACTAAGAGTGTAAAAATCAATGGCTATCAAAAAAAAAGGTGTCATTACTGACCCCTAAGACCGGCCTCACAAAAAAGGTAATTTTGTTTGTTTGGTGGAACAACAAAGGCATAAATTCATTTTAAACACTTAGATCCGGCCAAACGATAAGTATGCAACTTTATTGTGAACAGTTGGACTATTTAGCGTTGAAAATAAAGAAGAAAAAAACACTACCTCGTGCATCGAATATTATCTTTTCAGATCAATGCAAGATTATTTGAATGGTAAATAAATTAAAACAATTGACAAGGTTAAAAACAGAGTATTTCGCCTCAAAACCTATAAATTTTTATAAGCACAGCATTAAAATTTTGTCAAACAGGTGGAACACGGTCATATCTATTGATGAAAATTATATATAAGCATTCAAATCTTTCATTTAAAAAATGACAATCAAATCCGGTACACCTAATATATAGTGATATTTATCTCTCTTCAGATTTTTATGATACAGTAACTTTTTACTTATACTGTAAATACCTAAACTGTTACATATATCAATTATCGTTATCGGCTGTAATTAATAATGAATGAAAGATTATTTTTATCTTCTTGTAAGAATTATTTGTGAATGATCGACATCAATAGGGACATTTAGGTAGTCGTTGTGTAATAGTAGAGAATTACAATAAAACAATCCCTAATATGTATCGACAACAACTAATGATGACAGTTAGAAAACAATACACAACAGTAACACTTTAGGGTGAGTTGGAAATCAGGTAAGTGTGACAAATAAAATAAATAATTTAGTTTAGTTAACGTTGAGTTAACTAAAGATATATACATATCGCTCTGAATAAGTCTGTTTGAGTGCAATAACAAACACCAGGTAGAATGGCACACAAAACAAACTATTGTATAATCTCCAGAAAACTGCATACAAAAATAATCTTTATAAAACTTTAAGTGTTTGTGTTGCCATCCTAGTAAAAAATGTGGACAGTGAGTATTGTAGAATCACAAAAATTTCAACTAGTCAAGTAAAAAATTATCAGATAAAATGAGCGTTTGGTCAAATTTATTTGTCAAACAGATATCAGATCATCATCTGAATTATGTAACCTAAATAGTGAATTTGATATAATCAATCCTATTAAAGACGCAGTGTCACTAATAGACTAGAAATATGGTGTTGAAAATTTTGACCATCTTTGAAAGGCATCTTCGAGTTCTTGACAATCAGCAATTAACAAAGAGTAACAAATTCTGGAAGAGTTTCCTCGAAGAAGGCAAGAACCACTGATCATATAAAAGCGAAACTGATGTTACCCAGACCCACCCTGAAAATGTATATATTACAGCAACTTCATTTACCACTAGAGATGCTATTTTTATAAGCTTTTATTAAATTGTAAGGCTGGTTAAAACAATTTCAAAACAGCGTTCTGTATGTTAAATTCAGCGCTTATTGGATAGCGTTTATTGATACAAAATTTATATTTTTACTTTAATAAATTTAAGTATGCTACATAACGATGACATAGTAAATAAAATTAAAATCAAAGAGTTTGACATTACATACTAATATAATATATATGGTGATCTCTCGAAAGAAACTGGTCCTAATCATGAATTTAAAAACAGTGTAATTATTGTTTTTAAAAAATTTAAACATCCGTTGATTCATTAAGGCTTGTTTAATTTTTTTTTATCAATGCAGTTAGCATTCACTTGTTGGAATTTTATTTTATTTTTTACAGTGAATTATATACAGTTCAATTTATTTAAATGGGTTTATCGATGACTATTCCATACTAAAATATTTTGTTCAAAATACTCAATTGGAAAGTAATAATCTTACATTTAGCAGTAAGCTCAGTGTAATGTTGACTAATTTGATTCTAATACTGCATTTATGTTGTATCAAAAAACTGCAAAAACCGGCATGTTAAAAAAAATAAAGCCAGAAACGTTGAAAACTTTTTTTGAATAGGGATTCAATTGCTGTCTAATTGAGAATGTTAGCCTATGGAATCAACTATAGTGTGTTTATATTTACAGTTTTGACAATGGTGTGATATTCAAATTCACTATCAATAGATTTTCTTATATTATAATTCAATGTAATTATTTAATTATTGCATTATTTTCTTGTCAAAATTTACTTTCAGAAGTAGCATATCTTTACCATCGTAATGTGGATTAGTCCCATATACATTATGAATTGCTAACTGATGGTAAATTTGATTTCATTCATACACAAGCCATAATCGGATTTCAAATCTTAATAACCGACATGCTTTACAGTACTATCAAAAACAATATAGGGCAATGATAGAAAATAGTAATCAAATAGAGTGATTACGGCCACCTACCGATTATCGGTGACTATGTTAGAAATCAGAAATCATTTTTGTTAAAAATGGCACAGTCTGAAACAAATATCTCGGTCCGTAAGAGACTTCTGGAAATGTTTGTAAATCAAAATATATCAACTCTTCACCCTTGTGGCATGTTTTAAATCAACATTATTTAACTTGCCCTCCATTTTAACCACTATTGGAAGATATTTTTTTTTCCACTCTAAATCCACAATAGTAAATTGTGCATCAACTATATTTTAAATAGTATCATTGATCTCTTTATCTGGGTATAGTTAAAAACATTTCATATGCAGTGGAACCCTGCCATTTGTTCATCTCTTTACTTATGTAACTCGGCATTCATACAACTTTTTTAAATAACATTAGACATGTATTTTCAAAATTACGACTGTACTATACAGCTTCATTTTATTTGCTGAATACAATTGTCGTCTACATGTATATTTTTAAATACTCTCATTTAAAGTAAGTTTGATAATATTAGAGATTCAACAAAGACAAAATGAGAATAACAGTTGAACTGGAAAAACAATTCACCAAAAACGGGTAATATCGCAATGCTATAGTATCAAAGAAGCCAATTTAGTCAAAAAAATGATAGCTTTTTATGGATAGCACACATAATTAAATTCTTTTGATAATTGCTTTAACCACTTCATACTCGCCCTTATACCGGTATGTGTGAATTGAACACGTCATTACGCCCACATTCGTACCCATACGAGCGGGCACTTGGTATTTATTATGTTCGGTCTTGCAGAAAGATAATTTAAAAAAAAACCCATGTTTTTTTAATACACATAGATTATTAAAATGCAGTAAAAAAAATCAGTTTGTTTTGAAAAATTTCTTGAAAAAAACTCATGAAGTGGTACAGGTAAGTTGCCATTTTTTCTATGCACATATATTATATAAATAAATGTTATTTTTTATATAAATATATGTTATAAATAGTATTTATTATTAAAATAAATATTTGTTTAGGAGGTATGGAACGTGTTAATCTAACTCATTTTATTTTGTGAAAAAATTCATTCAGTATTCACACAGATTGTAATTCATTTCATAACAATATTTTGGAACAAATAATTAGGTTCCACTGAATTCTGTTTTGTCTGTCTTTGTTAAGTACAGTTCTAAATAAAAAATTAAACAACAAATACCAAATATCAGGGTAACTGTGCTCTTCTAATATAAATTTCCCTCTGCCAATTCAAAAACATAGTTACACACTAATTTATAATATTTGTAAAAACAATAATATGGCAAAAAAATTCCCAGCGAAGATAGATTGGTAGAAAAGTCAACCTGAGGTAAGTTAAGCTGCGTGGTTATTCACTCATCACCCGTTTCCATGGTAACAGACATAAGCAGCGATGAACTCGAAGACACTTCACATTCGTCATCTTGGCTGACATCTTCGGAGACGGATCCCAGTGACGCAACACTCTCCATCGATGCCTGCCCACCGAAACGGATCCTGTCCAGTTCTTCGTCGCTTACATTTAACGCATAGAGAGAGTCCCTGGCTAATTTACCTATAGTTCCTCCCAATCCACCCACTGGTGATCTAGAGCCGACGGGAGTTATGTTTGGATTCAAAGAACGGGGACTGGAGGTTTCTGGAAGACTTCCACACCGTAATGGTAAATTTTTACCGTCATGTGTAGATTTCTTCGATGGAATAGGATGCGTTCTATCATAATTTGGATATGGCTTTTTTTTTCTAATGTCTGGTATGTCTTTTGGGCTACTTGTATTAGTACTTATTTCAACATTTTTATTCTTCAAAATCGACATCGGTTTAAAAGAGATATCACTTTTTGTCGTGTCACTTTCAGACTTCGGATGATCTTTTGATGTGCATGGCAAAAATACGTCGTCAAACGTAACATCGTGCGCAATGTACGCCTCCAAGCAAACATCTGTTGGTTTAAAAGCTTCAGAAATTGTACATGCATCGACAGCTGTAGCTATCTCAATAGGTAGATTAACATCATTCGTACTGTGTTCGTCAGCTAAGCTTTGAATGTTTTCATCTACAGCCAGTGGACTGGATTCATCAACTATTATAGCTACATCAATTTTTTTGTTTTGTTGTAAATTTTTATTATTTGAACTGTCATCTTCGACAATATCAGCCAATGCATCTTTAGCCTGATCCACAAACGTAGATGTCAATACAACATTATCAGATGATAAAACCAAAGGATTATTGACATTCCGAAACTCTTCTGCAGTTACTACTTCAATATTTGAAGTATCCAAACTAAAAGCTTCACACAGCTTTAAAATGTCTTCTTTAGATTCCAAATTAACTCTTGAATGTTCAAATATTTCATCTGTAGAACTAAACCCAATTTTTACTTTCTCAATTTTTGATATGTCAATATCAGATGGTTCACTGAAATTCAAATTGGAAATTTTGTCAACATTAGAAGCTACAATGTCACTTATTTTAGATTTTTCCTCAACATTTGATGAAGTCATAACAATTTTAGATGGCAAGTCCAATTTATCATTTTCGACAGCTATATCTGAAACATTTTTCTCAATCACGGCATTGAGTACAGATTTCGAAATTTCTGAATTTGCAGTAATTTTTTCATTATATGCTTCTGTAACTGCGTCTCCTGGATCCTTATTATCTTCGTCTTCATCTAGCTTTCCAAATAGCTTAGCGATAAATTCGTCCTGTTGCGGATTTTCCAAAATGGCAGCCATTCCAAGAACCGACCGATTTTCTAATAATTCCTTTGCCAGTGTCTGCGTATTACTCATGCTCGGTGTTAGAGTATTCTCAGGACTGATGTTCTCTTTTATTCTCCTGATGATTTTACTTGGTAAATTATCCACAGACGGCCCAGTCTCGGGACTGAGCTGCCGTTCATTAATTGGAGCCTTGTTTTCGAGTCCTATTGATTGTTTTAATACCGAAGAGTAAGCCATTTTGTTTTTTGGCTGGAGATCCAAAGGGCGTATTGCAGTGTTTTGAATGAGATTGTGGACTGTTTCCTCGTTTTGTACTATGTCTGCGGTTTGGATAACTACAGCGTTTTTAATATCACAACTGCCATAGTTATTCATTTCTGCCATCTTATCACAGTGTCCTTGACCAACATTTTTTTTCAATTCAATCGATTTTTTACATTGACTTGATTCATCTTCTAAATTACTTAATTTTTCTCCAATTCCAGTAATTCCTCTAGGATTGAAATCAATTTCACATCCTCTATTCGTTTTTACACTTAAAACTGCAATAGTTTCATTTTTTTCTAATGAACTTTTGCATATATTTGATTTGGATTCTATTAATTCTTTGCATTCTTCTTGGCAAACATTTTCAGCACGCTTGTCGACCTTTAAAACATCCACTAAATTTGTACTATTACTTGGTAAAACTTCATTTGTACTATATATATTTTCACAATTATCTTGCCTATAAGACAACCTTTCTATACAGATATCTCTGGCCTCAGAAATAATTTTGTCTATGTAACTTGATATCAACTCTCCATCTTCAGGCAATAGACAAAAATTACCAGAATTCAAACTCACCGGTGGTGTAACTTCACTGTTATTGTCACAATTCACAGTTTCTATTTTTGCAGACTCTGCTTTTACATCACTCACCCGTTCTAGGGTAGATGATGAATTAATAATTTCGTCTATGGTAACATTTTCACTAACCGTAACCGGTAAAATATCAGTTATACTCACATCAGGTTTGCTTGTATCACAAATTACACTCAAAACTTGTGTCGAGTCGATTATTACTTCACTATCTAAATGTACAGTAGATGTAACATCAGAGTTTGTATTGTTAATTATGTTTAAAGCTTGCGTACTATCATTAATGACACTTTCTGTCTTTATGTCAGTAAACGCACAAAATTCTGTATTACTAGTTTCATTTTTATGATCTGAAACACACAATATTACACCCAGTTCATTATTATCACAGTTTTCCGTTACAATATCATTTTCTTCTGCCATATTTATGTTTGTGTCATTAACTGCGTCAAGTTCGTTTTGTAAATTAATTTGATTAATAAAAAGCCGCCTGTGTAAATCGGAGCCGCCGAGAGCTAACGTGGGATTGAAAACAATATCACACTCTTCAGAAACCGTTCTCGATAATGTCTCAGTTATATCATCATTGTAATTTTTCACTGAGGCTTGTTCTTTCTGACTAAATGGAATATTTTCATCACAAAATGTTGTGTCAGCTTGAAGATTCGGTGAAACTCCACTTCCCCCACCTGCCAATCGATTTTCTAGTACAATTTCAGTTGAAACAATTTGTTTTTTGTCCAAATCCATAACATCAGCGATAGCCAACCTTTCCAGCACATAATTTGGGTCTTTAATCATAACATTCTGTGGTACAATTTCGATATTTCTTCCAAAACCATACTGATGCAAGTTGATACAATCGTCATACTCGCGGAGTAACACATCAGTATTGGAATGCACTCTAGATCGATTATTGTCTTCAGAAACACGGCTTTCCAATAATGGTGGTGACGAATCGTGTTCCGTTTTCTCTGACAAATTTGCACCAAATTTACACTGTTCGAGTGATTTCGGCGATATTGAAACGTTTTCCGGAACGGCTTCAAGAGGCACGTTAAAGATTTGTCTTTCCATCAGTTCTGAGCATGATTCACTTGGAGTTATAGCTGTTTCAGTGCTGATTATACCAGATAAATCATCTATTGATAGACTCTTATCATCATCCATCAAATTGTCTTTTTGTACAATGCGTTCAACGGTCTTTTTGACATCATCTTTATTGACTACTGGTGGTTCAATTTCATTTCGTCCTTCAGCCAATCGCAGAGTATATTCAGCAGACACCGAACTACTATAGAATGAATCTAAATTTGTTTCATGTGATGATGATGTAGACTCAAAACTTTCACCAAAACGTTTTAATTTATCAACAGTCGCCGAGACAACGGGAACTACGCTTTTAGATACGTTTGAACTTGAATTAGAACTGCCTCCAAGACCCCATGACCAAAATGAATTAATATTAGACCCTTGCGAATCACGTCTAGTATTTGAAACAGACGTGCTAACATCGGTATTTTTCTTTTCAGTATTACTTGAGTCGGTATTTCTTAAAAATAAGCTTCCAGGGTGTTGAAAAATACTCAAAAGCTTTTCTAAATTAGTTGGTGGTTTGACAGGTTCAACTACGGTTTCAACTATTTCAGCTTTCGGGTGGAAAGGCACAGGATTTGGATTATATGGAGGTACCCAGCAAATTTTCCGGCTACGGGTCGTATTTTTAGGGCTCGAGTTACCCGGCAATTCCAATAAAATGCTTCTAGTTTTATCACAGTCTGTTAGCGTATCATCGGCAGATTCCATACTACTCATAATCGGTGAAGAAAACACATTCGATCGCAGATTAGATCCACTGGTTAAAGTCCCTTCATTTGAAGATATCGATTCGTTTCGGATCATTTTCGATTCGAATCCGCTGTCGACATTCGAATGGCATGATTCTGACGGCAATTTATCATCGGAGTTAAAATTAAACACATTGTTTCCATTGGAACTCTTTAACGAATCCACTGAGCTGACGCTGGCTTCCAAACTGGTAACTGAACCATGCAATTTCATATGTTTTCCGAACATGTTGGGAGAAACACTTTCATTGGATGAAACTGACGAATTTAATTGATTCGAATACTGTGAAGTTGATACAGCTTCAAAAGTACTGGACTCCATGCTGCTTTCATTAGAAGAGGCTGATAGTATTGATCTTCTTGCCTCACATTTGCCAAATTCAGTATCATAATTAAAACTATCTGATTTCTTATCATCTTTTATGAATACAGAGTTGATGTCATCTGTTTTATTAAAATCAGTGACTTCCACGACAGGATGTGGAGATGTAATTGAAGTTTCTTCAAAATCGTGCATCATTACCCGTGATATTTCCAAGTCTGGACTATCAAGCACAGAATTTTTCGAAGCAATCTCATGCGATAAAACCACATCTTGTATTTTACTTACGTCCTGTGTAACACAGACAGATGCAGATTTACGCAATATATTGCCATCAGGTATTTTGTCGCACAGATTTTCATCACTCTTAGACGCATTCACTCCACGACACTGACACACATTTCGCGTCAAATCATCTGTACTTCTAGATTTGCAACATATGCATAGTTCTACATCGATTCTGGCACCACCAGCATTTGCAAAGATCTCCGGATCACTTCTATTGCAGTCACTCGTCAAATTCACATTACGTATTACGCTAAATCTATTGCTCTTCTGTTCTTTATTGTCTACAACTCGCGAGACTTTGAACCGACTGGATTTCGAAGGACTGGGCACCGGACTTCCAGCAGGGGACGGTATCGGACTAGGCAGCGGTGACCGTAACGGCCTGCTTTGACTTCGAGGTGGAGACAGATGCGTTGGAGTCAGAATCTCAGGAATCGGTACTTTTGTAGCTTGTAGAGTTTGGCATGTCAGACTGATCTTTCTGGCAAGAGGTGCTGCTGGGGAGTCCAAGTTTCGTTTGCAGGCTGTTCGGATTTCAGCCACCAAACGTGTCTCTTCAATTGGATGCCGGTCGTCTGCTGTACCATTCTGAAAATCAAAATGATAATTCTCAAGCTTCATTTTAGCATAGTTACAGAAGAAAAACTCAATCTAGCAAACTACATTCTGACTCACTTGTTACTGTTGAACGTGTTCACTGTAAAGGAAACGTATGTACCTCTCCATGGTGCAGAGAGATAAATTTTACAGTTTTTCCAAGGAGTCGTTTGCTGACCATTCAATAAACTGACAGTATCCTTGTCATATATTGATATATGCACAATAGATCTGTGGACTTTTTTATGCTAATACGGGATTCAAATCCACCACCTTCAGTGCAATATGATTCACAAATAAAATGAAATAAAATAGCCAAATTTAATGATATGGACGGTTAGGTTTGGTTAAGATGATTCAGGTGAAAACTTACAGGGGGTGTAGGAGCATCATCGAGATCTATTCTTGTGACACCGCGGTTGTTACGCAGAGCCGTGGCTAGCGCAAGTAATCCGGCTACTTGCAGACGATTGTCACGGAGATCTATCCTCTGGAAGAGAGAAATACATTCAGGTGTAATTAATAAGATCAATTTTTCCTTTGAACTCTAATGGTATTGAATGTATCATCCTGCAAATGGAGAATAGAATTATACTTGTTGAGTTATATAAGCTTGGTTAAGTAAATAGGTGCTAATCTTAAAAAATATTTTGATGAGGTCAATTCATAAAATGGGCATCATGGAATTTCCAAAATTCTATGAGAACTAAAAGAAAAATTCATGAGAAAACGGTTGGCACAACTTATCAATCATATATTTTTCTATGTTGCCATTATCACAAAAAATATTACACATTAGGCCGGAAACAATGAAACGAGAGTTTGTGTTTAGTGTTAAGCTGCGTCTGGAAGAGGTTTATTTCAACGTGTGCTCAATATTTTTGTTTAGGATTTTTAAAGGTATCCTTATTTCTCATTTTGTAAAACATTTGCTCGTCTGTATTTTATTTTCAATTTTTTTCTCTTCGAAACCAGATGGAGACAAAACGCGAT
>JAGVSQ010004727.1:0-18843 GCA_022683975.1 Rhyacophila evoluta | reverse complement strand
TAGCGTGCGCGCCTAACGATCCGGGGAATGCGGGTTCGAATCCCCATCTGCGTCGTGTTTTTAAAAAAATCCAATTAAGAATATGTTGAATAATATTCCGTACTACATTTCAATAAGAATTGACAACTTATGTTTGATAAAAATATTGAATTAGCACAAATACATTATAATGTAGAGAGTGAAATATGCTGTGCATTTTTATACGACGTATTCACCACTTCGCTCTTCTGCTCATATCATCTTGCCAATGCTCAATCTTGTTTGTTTCTGGTGCACAAGTCAAAAGAAATGTGGGTTAGATGTTATACTTAGTGCCTGCCGAGTATTAACAAAGTATAGAGCTAAAAGATTTATGTAAAGTTTGAATAGTAAAAATACGTACCTACAGAATAATATAATTTAAATACAATTGATAAACGTAAATGAATATTCAGTTGTTTACAAAATAGTTTTGTTTGACTGTAGCTTTTAGTTGAATAGACCGAAGTTATTAATACAGTATATTTGATAAAACGTTTTCTTTGAAATATGAACTTACGAAGCTCTTTTACCAAGCATATTATGCGGTAAAAGCTTTCAAAGGTGTATCCACTTCAGGTATTTTAGGAGCCCATATATTTGAATAAACATATCTAATGATGTTTGCCGCGTCTTTTACCTGGATGTTACCTAAATATTAATCATAACAAAATAGACATGGTTATTCATGGTCGTTGATTCAACAAAATTGCTTAATTGTGTAAATACTCCTCTCAACTCAGGTCTAAAATAACGCCAAATTGCCAAGCGAAAAGGGCAGAAGCGGTATTTAGATAACGCTACGAGATAAAAAATATGCCTGCATTATCTCCAGTCCGAACGGTTAAGGAATTGTATTTTTAATGAAACGCGCGGGTCTTATCATTAATGTGTTGTATTTGAATGGTAATATGTACTATGTTGTTTTTACATTTATGTACACTTTCCATAAATTATCTATATTTTGTGTATAATAATATTATGATAATATTATAATAAATGCAAGGAATGTAATATGATGTGCAACTGCACCTTCCTAGACCCGGATTAGATGCTGACTAGCGAGGGACAGATCATTTAGCGGGTCAACAGCTTCAAATACCTCGGGGTTCACATACCTGGAGATGACACACGCATAAAAAGCTCGTTACTTGCATTGCAATGGCTGGAGCTACGTTCAATTCAATGCGCGATGTGTGGGTGGCGCGGTGGTACTCGGTCCGCATTAAATGCAGGTTGCTTGGCGCATGCATTCTGCCGTTGCTGCTTTACGGTAGACAATCTTGGCATCTAATAAAAGCTCAGAATAGCCGTATATTAAACTTTGAAATCAGATGCTCACGTCTGATATTGGGGGTGAGGTGGCTTGACTTCGTAAAGAACTCAGAGATAAGGGAGCGTGCGGGACAACAACCTGTAACACTAAAAGTCATGCGGCGGCTGGAACTGGCTGGGTCATGTAGTGCAGATGCCTCCGGAGAGTCTGGTTCCTGTTCAATTCTTCTTCCGATCAGTACAACTCCAGTGTCTTGGATTACTATAGGACTTACTCAGCGGAACTGAAGAGTGCTGGTATAACCTGGAAAGATGCGAGGTTGCTGGCGGGTGAAATAGAATCCCGGAAGCGTCATGTGGTACCATAAGGAGCGGATATGTCAGAGAGAAAGAGAAGAGGAGAAAGTATTATACAAGCGCTACTTCAGGATTTTTTGGTTCTTCTAAACAATTAAAAAAAATGTTTATATACGAGTTGTGAACTTATGGCCATTAATATTCAGAACAATATTAAACGTAACATTCATATAAATGTATTGCCTTGCAGTACATTACAAAGAGCTGCACTGCTTATTTTATAACCATTTTATAAATAATTTAACCATATTTTTATGTTATCAGAAACATATGCAGTAGTTTTGCGCCAACCAATCCGGGGAATGCGGTTTCGTTTCCCCATTTATCGGATTTTAAAAATTGAAAAATTAAGGATATATTGTCTGACGGTTCTTGTGAACAATAATCTATCAAGACGTCTTCACATTGGAAAGATCCATTTACTCCACTTTCGGAAAGAATATCTTCCCACCGGGTAGATCCATAGATCCACTTTGGGAGTGAACATAGTATACAAAACAAACTATGTTATCAGAAAAAAAACGTAAATATTTAAAATTCCAGCTTAGTTTATTAGTAAGGCGATTTAAAATGAAGCGATGAATATTTAAGTGACTGAGGGTTCGATTGATTTAGCAGATATTTATTGTTTCTTAAATAATGTACTGAGTTGTTATTATTATTTCAGTTGGGTTTACTATTTTTAGTTGACAGTAGTTGTATAAATTCCGAGAGAAATAAAGAGTGAACTAAAAAAATGTGTCCGCAATAAATTTAAATAAAAAGAACCGTTTTGTAAAACTGTCGATTGAGTTGTTGAACCGAATGCTCGAAAGTCGTAAAGAATACCGAGCGACCTCTAAATGTGAAAAGTTATGTACAATGCAAAGTGAAGCGACCAGTGCGATTTTTTGTGCTACGAATTCAGATAAAATCAAACGGTTAGCAAGTTGGCAACAAATAGTATGAGATAGATGCTAGATGTAAAGTTTTAATATGGAAATTTATTTAAAAACAAAATCAGTATCAGGTACCATAGATGGTTCAAAGATGTTTCCATGGTTCAAAATTAGATCATGAATTTAAAATTAAATAATAAAAAATGGCAGTTTTTAAATCAAACGTGTCCATCCAAAAACTGTGGCTTAATACAATATAACTATTCTTTATATGCCAATTCTACATAAATTGTAAGAATTAATTCTCTTTTGTAGATTATGTTTACTCCATTTAAAGTTGACATCATATGTATTATGCATTTATAATTATATTGACAATAGGATGTTTGGATATTTTTACTCCACCTGGTTTTCATTTAACCGCTTTGTTTTATGTGGATGCATAATTTTTCATTAATCAAGAATGAAGAAACAGTGTCATTGGTATTTAGTTTCTTATGGGTGATTATAATTTAATATGTGAACCATAAGTTCTAACTTAAAAGCATTTTAACATTTTAGTTATCCACAAAAATCCAAAGTTAAAGGGCTAGGTGTCTAGTGATTGCGTAATCAAGTAAGGGCTACTACAAGGGAAGTAAATTTATTGAACGAACTCAAATTATGGAGGTCAATGTAATTCATTTTATGGAGTACTAATTTTCATATATGCTTTACCTTTAAAGTGGATAATGTTTGTCAGGAATGAACGGCAACTTTTGAAACAAGGCATACTGCTTGAAATAAACGATTAATTATTGGAATAAAAGCGGCTTGAAAGTAAAAGAATCATAGCAATTTAATGTTAGTGAGACCGCAAGTACTCATAGTTTGTAATGCAAGTTGAGCTTTTGCGAAAATACATGGTCGACGCATGCTCATACAATAGCCACTTCCTGATACACGACTTACACCGCAAAGAAGCTACCAGTAAGACCGCGCCCAAACGACCGTAACAGAAATGCAAAATAGCTATAAATAAGTGAGTGAGCAAGTGAGCAAATTCGGCAGCGCGCCAGTCACAGTAACTCGTTCAATTGCTCACTCATATATTTATAGCTATTTTACATCTATGTTTCCATTATTTTGTTGCCATACTTCTGTTGCCGCAACATCTAACTTGCCCGCGACCTTATATGCTATTTTTTAGTATTATTCTGCACTGATTGTCTGTCACTTGCTTGTTTTAATAATTTAATGTACCATGTAATTTATTTCAGTCTTTTTAATCCTTGGATTATTAATTGATTACCAGAAGAAATTTAAGATATAATAGTAGAAATGTATGTATTATTAATATAATATAGTGACGTATATAATAAAAAAGTTTGTGCTTTCATTGTCCGCTTTATTTTTGGTCTGGCATAAGTTTGCAGCAAGATTTCAACGAAACGCTCAACCAAACAAAGGATTTGACGTCTTTTCCCGCCGACGATGTTATTGCCCCACTACCTATTGTGACAAATAAGCTCGGGCGAATGATGTTGAACCTCCTTGACCGGCCATCCGTCTTCCCATTCTGTCCCTTTGTGTATTTTGCCAGATTTATCTTAGCCACTTCTTGCTTTCCAAGATATTTTATTGCGTTTATATTGTCCCATTATCCGACAACTGAGCGTTTTTTTTCTTAACGAATAAATTGCTGCTATACAAGAATTTAAGTTTAACAGAAATTTTAAAGTCTTTTTTTTCAATATAGATAGAACTTAATATAATACAAGTTTGAGATCGTTTATCACGAAGTAAATATATTTTAAACTAATTATACGTATGTATAATAGACTCCCCGGTTAGCGTAGCTAGTAGCGATGCGGGGAATGCGGGTTCAATTCGCCATCTATCGGATTTCAAAAATCTAAAAATGCAGGACTGTCAAAACGTCTTAAGATTGCAGAGATCCATATATTCCACTTTCAGAGTGGATATATTCACACTGTGTAGATCCATATACTCTATATTTGAAGAAAACATGGTTAAATATAGTATTTACATGGCGCACTTAAGTGTGTGACAACTTAAGTCTCGGGTAATTTATGTTTATTGCTGGGCCATTCTCGTCGAATAAAGTAGATCGCTTCTCGATACCAGAGCTCCGGGGTACGCCTGATTAGGACCAGGTGTAAGGACGGGGCGGGTGGATGGTGGGCACATTAGGTAGGCAGCCGAGGCAGGCAATAGCCAAATTATTCATTTCGTGCTGCTACAAGAATTGAAACTGGGATATCATCGGTCAAAAAAAAGTAAATTATAGATAAGATATAATGACAATAAAAAATATAATTTGATATTAATGTTTTGATATAGCTTTTTTCTAAGAACATACTTAATACATCTCTATAAGAAACTAAATTTGTCCCATGATGGTACCCATAAGGTAAGTCCTACAGTTGTTGAAAAATTTTGAAGATGCTTAATGGTTTTATTAATTAGCTAACAATAAATTTTAGTGAATAACGCATCTATATAAGTCTACATATAGTGTGAATCCATTAAATTTCTGCAATGAGATTTTCTATACTGCGGATATCTTTTAGTTTCATACCGGGTATAGTAAATGAAAATATAAACATTTATGATATAATTATTTTATGTAAAATGTATATTTATAGAAAATTCCATTATCGTTATTTAGAAGTAGACAGTGTTATTTTAGATGACATATGAAATCAAGTTTATTATTTTAAAATAACAGTAAAAAAACTGCCACGTGTATGATTTCAAAAATAATTTTAAGTGACCCAGTTTGTCAATATACAGTATAAATTTTTGTGCTTTTATGAAAAAACAAAAACACACTTAGTTATTCATATACGTACGTTCGTATATAGATTTAAAAGAAAAACCGGAGAAAGTTTAGTAAATATTTTTATTCAATAAAAATTCTTTGAAAATAATATTGATAAAATACTAAAGAGGTTTTTTTTTATTAAAACATATCTTTTGATGTGGGTACTTAGCACAAAATATTAAAAAAAATTATTTGAACATATGAACTTCTAAAATAAAAAATATTATCAAATACGTAATTTATATCTCATAGTAATATTATCCGAGCATAGATGCTAAGGTAAGTTTATTTATTTAGATCTTATAGTACAAGTAATTCTGGAAATTGTTTATAATACAAATAAAATGTTTTAAATATTTAATTTAAGAACGTACTAGATTTATTTTACCTGGCATCATATGGGATAGAATAAAACATATTTTTTATTTATTCTGTTTTATTTTATTAAAATTTACTTTAATTCATGGTTATATGTAGTATGTTTGGTATTTTGTATTGGTCATCACCAATTTTATTAATACTCGGGAATAGTTGTCAGATCATCCGAATCTCGTTTTTTTGGATTTGAAAATAAAAAAAATAATATAGTTCTCCTAAAAGAACAGTTAAAATAAGATGTATAAATTAATGTTATATCGATGCTATTAACTGTTTAAGAGATAGACAAGCAAACACGTGTTTTCTGTTTTATGGTATAGATATTATAATATGTAGAAGATTATCATATAAGATATATTGTAAATAATACTACAAAATTATTTAAATGTAATGTATTCACAGCAAAAGATAGTTAAATGATAAATAATTAACTCTTTATACGCTAATATGCAGTTTGTATGGTATTAAATACCAGATGGAATCGATTTATATCTTCATCGACTTAGATATTCCGATAAAGTCTGACCCAATGTGGATCTTGGTTGACCAAAAAAAACGTCTCTAGTTTTTCCTGTGTGATGTAAGATCATTTATCACAAACTTCATCGATGATATATTTCTTTCTATATAGTTTAGTACTACGTCATATGGTTTAGTATCCTGTATTATTTTATTTCACGGAGAAAAGTCTTATGAATATTTTGAGATTTCTGTAAAGTAAACAATACTATGTTATAATGTTTGTGATGGTGTAATATAAGCATTGTGATATATTTTTAAATATTAAAAAAAAAACACAAATGACACAAATTAAATTTTGAATAATAAGTTAAAATGTTTTTTTACGGTTTTTATTCATATAATCGTATGCCGCGACTTATAAAGCGAGTAAAATTGTACAAATGTAAGGTAAATGTGCATTAAATATGCATATAACCTGATATAAAAGTCACCCAGAGTGGTAGAGCGTTTTTTTCTGGCAGAAAGATACTCAAAATAATTTGCGTCATAAAATATAGTATTCTGAAAGTAATAATTTGACTGCGGATTATCTACAAGAAATGACAAAATAATACAATAGATTAAGTAGATTAATTAACATCTATCTAGTGTATAAAAAATGTGTTGCTACAGCAAAAATATATTGCTTTGAATGGAGAATTTTTTTTCTTTATTTGTCAACCATGCCCGATTTGAATGTATAGAATATTGATTTTACACACGGAATACTTGTATACTACTTTTTATTGTTTTACGGCGGTAAATTGTTAGTAAATCGATATAGTCGTTAGACATTCATTTCTTATCTTATATTCAGATGGTAAATTCAAAAATGTTTACGACAGAATTACTGAAAAAAAAAATCATCTAATGGTCTCACCGAAAAGGTATAATTATAAAAGAACATAATATACATTAATGTACAAAAAATATGCAATATAAAATCCCATAATTTCTTTTATAAACTATTAATGAGTAAATTAATAGGTTTCGTTTTACGATTAAAATTTTCTAAACGATGTTACCAGTTTTGATATTTTATACTAAAATAAGTATAATAAACATTTAATAGATTTTATAAAAAAAAATAGCTTAAATTTATATTTATTTTAAAAGTTTTGGATCACTCGTTCTTTACAATATTAATTTTAATTTGGTTTCATTAATAAAACACGTTTTGTATTAATTATATATCACCGGATATATGAAACTAGAAATAATGGACCTAAAGAATATGTTATTATTATTAGTACTTCACAAACTTTTAATGCTGTGGCTTTGTAAATTAGATAACAATAGTAGGTGGCGCCTAACAACAAAACTTTTTTATATGTAAAAATAAGCTGAATTTTGCAAGGAAAAAATAAAAGAAAATCCATATATTCCAAATAACATTGAAATACATTTGCAGGCCTCCATAGAAGTCCAGTAGTCCCCAAGTAGGCCGTTACTAACAACTTAAAAAGCTTTGGTTTATACTACCACTTATCTCCGATAGTGTCTGATGCACGCCAACCAAGGTCTTGGGAAGCTGCTTCTGGGACACTTCTGGCACTTATAAAGAGTGCCTCACGTTCTTTACGCCATGGTATACGTTCGCATAAAGGGTGTGGAGTCGTGGATAGTGGTGAAGGGGGAACGTTTCGCAGCCGCAGTTTATAGGTTCGATTTTCACAGCCCGAATGGGTGGAACCTTTGGTTGACAACCATTTTAGTCAAATGAATTTGTCAAAACAACCCTTGATATTATAGATCCATAAGCTTTATCTAATTTTGAAGCGGATATTGTATGACAAAAGTAATTTATAATATTTAAAACACACCGTTATTATTTTAATTCTACATAAAAGTTAAAACAAGATATAAGTCGGAGATAAAACAATACATATTATATGTTAGCGCAATAAAATGTTCAAGAAGCACCTATTCTACATTAAAAAAAACACGTTAAAAACTTCACACAGCCTGCATCGTTTCTGCAGGTCGCCCCGGAGGAAATATGAACTCCTGTGAGGGCCACTTTATTTCGTCTTGTACACGCAAATATTTTTTTTGTTCTTAAACATTCTTTCCACCCTCTTTTTACGCCATTATTATCATACCGAGGACTTTGTTAAATATTATTCAAGAAATTTCTGATACGTCCTTTGTGAGCAATTTATCCCGAAAATATGACAAAACTTTTATCATACCATGTACAGGTATTTAATCGTTTTAAAATTCAAATTTTACGTTAAAACATTGTCTCTCTATGTATATTCTTATGAAGTCTTTAACAAAATATTCCGGAAAAAAAATATTTTGGTAGCGTATGCATTGAGAAATATATTTAGTGAAACACATAAAACGATCCTAATTGGAATAAGTTTATGTTTTAGTATAAAATATTCGATTCAAAAATGAAACCTATATTATTATATATTAAACCTGAATCTACTTAAAAACGTGCTGTAGATGCCTTAAAATATTCTCAACCTTGGTTGCCTCTCCTTACAATCGGCGAAATTTCAGCGCCTTGAAAGATTCTAAGGATATGAGGTATTATTTAAATAGTTTTCATTTACAGTATAACCCATTTCCCTTATTATTTTCCTAATTTCCGCGCCAAAAATGGAATACATGAAAAGAGTGACAATCTTCAAATTGTTCGGTCAAAACTATGTTATACAATAAAATAGATGTTATTACAAATAAATATACGACCCTGTTTTACAAAATATTTCTAATTTACTAAAGAACACCGTTCATATTTGCAGTTGTTATAGTTTGAGTCTATTTTGTTCAATACCAGTTTTTTACGATATGCTGATCTGCGAACATTAATACGCACAGAGCATTTTAGATAAAAAGCTAGTGAGAATTGTTATAGAAGAACTTAGCCAGTTAATTATATTACTACTTAAACTTCAACACTATTTATTTAAAGAAGTGCCATAAGAATAAATATTGTATAAACGTGACATATAGTCCTTACAAAACTTTTCTAATTAAATACGCAGTTAAAGAGATGCAACGTGACTTGAATGACCTCTTCCGTTTCCGGGACACTCTTACTTCATTGTTTATTGATGGAGCTTTTACTGTAATTAATGTAAAAGCTGGAAAAAACGCCTTTTTTAATAATTCTGCCTTTTAATTATATATGTATAAAACTATGGTGAACTTGTTTCGTATTATTAAAAAAATGTATTTTTTTTTGGTTATTGTAACAGTCCACTATTTATAATTTTGAGTAGTACTATATTTTATGACCTAATTTTAAGATTAATTTAAGCTAGAAGCTTATTATTTTTGTGAATTTAATTAAGATACATAATATTAGACTGTTAAGTTTAAGCAATGTTGTATATGTGTGATTCCATAATTATAAACCTATATAAAAGACACGAGATTAAAAGTTTATCCATGTCCATATATCTATGATTGCGAAGAATTAATAAAACGCAACATTTGTTTATTTAATATCTGTGACCATATAGCCCACACAAAATTTTTACAGAAGGATCGTGAGCCAAACTAATATTAATTGAATAAGTATTTTAAGGAAATCCAAAAAAATGATGTGTTGGAAGTAATTTTTTCCGGTCATAAGTTTGACAAGCCATCCTTTTTTCAAAATTAGAAATTAAATTTGCATACTAATTTGACATTTTAAACTTAAATCTTTTTGTTAGAATGTGTATTAAGTTTGTCACATTGTGATTATAAAGTCAAAGCCATTTAAAATAAACTGAGGGTTACATTTTTTTTCCTTTTCACAGACGACGTGTTTTGTCTAGGGTTGGAATTTCATAACCATTTTAAAATCCTTATGTTACTTTTGTTATATAATATAGGAGATGAAAGTTTTCTATGGAATATGTGTATGTGACCAAATGCCTTTTCTATGTGAAAGGTATAAATTTTAAGTTGGGAGAGAAGTCGTTGTAAAAAATATAACTTTATATCGTGTAAATGAATTTAAAAATATATTTACTCTGTATTGTTGCGGTGAAAAGTGATTTACTAGTTTCTTTACATATAATATTTTATATAAGAAAATATCTGTTTATTTTTGTTGCTCAACCACAATATGATTTACATCCACAATATCAAAACGTTATTTAAGAGGTTTCTTCAACGAAAACGGTTATAAATTTCATATCAGATCTTTTCTATTGAGAATCTTTCACAATAGCCGCCGCACAAGATTTTATGACCTCAAACTGACCTTTCTCACTTAGATTGAGCTTTCGTGGAAGCTTTTCTACAAAAGAGCCGGCTGAACGATTACATGTGACAGTCTCGTTGAAACTAGTTATTATACTGTAAGCCACTTTATTCTATTGTTAAAATATGAATAAGGATTTTAAGCTTTTTCATATTTTAGTGGCTTTATTAATATTCTGAAAAAAAATGTATACAGCACTTAACTTAACTTAATAGTACTACTCAAAAATTAAAGCAAGGAAAAGCTCTTAATAAATGTGCCTACAGTCTACCCGCAGCCTTATACCAGTGAGCCTAATCAGTTGTATTCTAAAACTTGAATAAACGATTTTCTATGAGTATAATATATTCATAATTAGATATGTGATCTTGGGAAATTAATATTGATTATTCAAATATTAAAAAAGCTCTCAGGTGGCATCTTTTACTTGAACACTTCCGTTAAGCTTTACTAAACTAAGTAAATTCTTAAATATTCACTATCCCTTTCATTAAGTAATATTGCAAAATAAAAACAAAAATCTTAATTGTAACAATAAAAAAGTCTACACTACAGTTTTATAAAGAAAGACATATGAAATTAGAGTTACTTATCTATAAATCTGATAGTACCCATATATTTTTATTGAATGACGCGTGTCTCGTTTGTGTGTAATTAATTTGAAAACACTATGGTATACTTTCTAACAAAAGTACGAATATTTATATTCTGATTAGCTAGATAGGGTTCCGCTAAGGATACATACTTGCGAGCTTTATGACTAAAACAAGATGAGTATTAAGTTTAAAAACAATATATTAGATTTCTTTGAACTTGGTTTCTAGATTAATAAGCGATGAAAATTATATTATTCAAAAATAATATGTCAATATTTTCATTCGTTCAATATTGAAACGAGTCATTTCAGCTTGCCAAGTTAGTACCATTTTCAACTTATTGATATACATTTGGTATAATGTCAATTATTTTGGATCGATGATTTAAAGTGACATAATCTCGTTGTGTAAATAAAATAATAATACATTATGGAAAACCCTTTAACTGCGGTGGACTCGATCGGAGTTTTCCACACACTGGGTGATTTTCAACGACACAGCACAAAGCAAAGAGGCATGCAGGCTGTGCCGCAAACGGTTGAGAAACTCCTTTCATGTTGACTTCAAAGCCTTTTTAGTCCCCTTACCGAAAGGCCCAACCTAAAGGCAGCGCTGGACTGGTCCTTAAACTTCGCCTGATCATACGCTCCATTACGTTTTAAAAGCTAAACTCAAAGGTATTTTCGAGTTAAAAGATCAGTAGTATGTGGACCTTTAATATTAGTATGCTTACTATTTACCTTGATTTAATTAAGTTGAATAGTGTATTATGAGAATTATTTATATATTACGTAAGGATAGCAATGCGGTTGTGTGTATTTGAAAAATGCGAGAAAATTGATCATAACAATGGATTTTAGTCGATGGCTCTTCGTTAACAAATGGAACACAAAGAGTTTCGCAAACTTGTCCGGAATTGTTTACCAAAATTATGAAAACGCGTACTAACTAAAAAACTATACTCGAACTAGCTTTGCCATAAATGCGCAATGCGCAATTTGCAGCACAGACACAATGCACAATTTAGAAAAATTAAGAAAAAAATTAAAAGTTTTACTTTATTCATTTAATAACAAAGTTTAATGTTTATTGTAAGGCTGTGGAGCACGTTCATAATTTTATGGCATCGGTTGTTTTTAGTTTTACAAGAAGATTACTTTATCAATTTTTTCCATTAATTCAAAAACGTATATAAAAAGTGTCAGAAAAAAGTTACCAGCCCTAAAAATACCATTTTGAGATTTTGCAATTTAAAAATTTGAAGTTGAAAGATAAGTCAGATTTAAGTGTCTTAAATGTTGAGATTTAAGCAATTGGATAATGTAATCAACTCAAAACTGGCTGCTTTAGGGTTGCTGATTTGTGCGGTGACGATACACATTTATAATACATTATCAATTTGTATTATTTAACAAAGACATTTTCTATTGAATGAACAAAATAAGACTAAATATTTAAGTTGGTCACATATGTATAAATAATGTCTTGCGTTTATAAAAAAATCATTCAGGTAAGTTCAGTTCATGCAAAAAATATGCTTAATATAAATAGGCTTCTTGACACATTTCTTTTCCATTTAAAAAAGTTTGAAAGCTCTTGATTTTCATTACTTATCGTTGCATAGGCAATGGGAGTTTACTGAAAAATCCGTTATAAATTTATGCTTACTGCTATTAATAATAAACCTTTTAATTACAATTTAAAAGATTACACAAACATGTTAAACAGAGAATTATTTGTCTAGTAATAAAGGCTGAGGGCATTATTATACAAAAAAGAACATTTCATACAGTATATTATGTTAACATAAGAAAAATAAACAAGCCTTAATCAGCTTTTGCTATTGTTTAGTTCTTGAAATATCCCAATGTAAATAATAAAATGTAACAGATACTATGTGAATACTAGTTTCCTGTTGATACTCAATACGCAATAAAACAATTGAGAGCCATTATATTTATATTCTAAAAGCTCTTTCTTTCATTTTATGGTTAGGTTATAATGTTCTACACTATTACCTATTTTATTTATTTAATCCATTCTTTCTAAGAAAAGTTAGAAATAAGCTTTTCGCATGAATAGGAAGCCACAAAAATTTTGTTCAACGGTGAAAATGATATTATTGCTTAAAGAATTATTATGAAGAATGTTTTATAAATACATACCTATCTATATATTTTTATCATGTCAGCTTGAACATTGGAGCAAATGGAACATATATACCAAACTCTTCTTTTACACGGTTTTTTATACACAGTTTGAAAATAACGCGGTGCTGTATCCCCCATTTTTTTTTGTTTAAATCCAGTAAAACCGAAAAATTAAAAAAAACAAATAAAATATGGTCTGGATATCTCAAGTGATGAAAGTGACGTCATACTTCATGTATGTAAACGGGTTTGTCTATTGTCTGATATATACAAGGAAATCTATCCACTATTATATTTATTTAAGTATACTTTTTTACACGATATTGTGTGAAACGTACCCGATGTGTAATAATATGCGGAAGTGAGAAAAGCTACAAAAGATATGCACCGGCTAGAACGATCCTAATTAAAAGCTTATAATTATAATAATAAAATAGAGTGTTTGGCGTATAAGTTTTGCATTGCCAGGACTTATTTTCATTAGATTCACTTACGAGAATACGTAAAGATTATTTTATTATAATAGCAAAATAATTTTAGGTGAATGTCTAAGTAGAAACTTCTACACATTTGACATATTGACAGTTTAATTAATTGGGTTTGAATAATACGACAAATTCTCTATCCACTCTTCCTGTTTTGTTTAATTCACCGCAGAAACAATATTGTTTAAAGCGTATATTATTAAACCAAAAATCAATTGGCCGCACCGAAATGCGCCACTCCGTCATAGTTTATTTAATCAAGTGACAGCTGATAAATTATTCAACACTGGAATTCAAATGACCAGATGAATAAATTAATTAAAATCTGTGAACTGAATGCATCGGTAAGCTTTTATAGAGGTGACGCTTTCCATCCAATAACAGATGTCGCTAGTGATATAGAAGTAAATTATTTTCAAAACGAGTATTATTGAAATAAACATTACATGTTTGAATATCAAACAGATCGATCGTTACGAGATTTATAATTTATTTATGTCATCAACCGAATAAAATTAATGAGAAATGATTTTTTGTTTATTAAAAATACAACTCTTTTATTATTAAGATAAAATACGTCTTTTTATTTTAGTATCCTTGGTAGCATAATATTGTTTTTGACACTTTATATCAACTTTTAGCCACGAAAAATAGTAATGTGTCAAAACAATATATATTTCTATGAAATTTACTCTAGAAATTGTACAACATTAGCTCTATTCGATACGATTGTCATGCAATACAATAACAAAAATACGATTTCTTAATTCTATTGTTATTGAGTAGTTACATTATTGAACTAGCAATGCGATATATATACACATATATATGTCTCCCTGGTAGCGTGCGTGCCTAGCAATCCGGGGAATGCGGCTTTGATTTCCACATCTTTCGGATTTTTAGTAATCTAAAATTGGAAGACTGGATGTCCATTGGGTTGAACAATTGTCTGACAAACAATTCTCCTAAAAAAAATCTCTCAAGACGTTTTCGCATTACGAAGATTCATATACTCCACATTAGGAGCGATAATCATATAAAATAAAAACCATGTTCATTATATAAGTAAAGTAAGAAAATGGTGTCTCACATGTTTCCAGGATTCTATATCACTAGTCATTATCTTTGCATCGTCCCAAATCATCCCAGTATATTTTAGCTAAAAATATTCTGTGGGTAGCACCAGAAGGTCTTTCAGGATGTCGAAATTTTACTGCAACGAGAATTGAAAAAAGGAGAACGGTAAAGCTACTGTTCCTCAATGTTGAAACACTACAATTTACCTATTCAATTGTGAAGCTATGGTTTTTTTATTTTTCACCGTCCACTACATGTCCATACCAATTAAGCAGCGTAACGAACATAAAACACTCTTCAAAGAACCTTCGGTATCTTTCCAAAATTTTGCTTGACGCACAGTGTAGATGATTTCGGTGTTCACTGAAAGCTGTAAATATCAGAAATTGTTGAAAATGAATCTCGCTTCCTGCCGTAAGAAGTCGGAAAAAACATAATTTGACATGATACATTTCTTAAAACTAGGCTCAACCAAAAATATGTTCAATAAGCCATTTCTGAATTTTAATGTTCTTAATTTAAATGAATACAATTCTCCAATACTTAACAAACAATACGTTTAATAAAATATAAGCTTATGTTAACAAAAATAAGTCTTAAGTCGTTTACAACTTATTACAATATTTTAAAAATGTATTAATACACTTGCTTGCTAAGAAGAAAAAGGGTGGTTGTGTACCCTTTAACCTTATATTTAGATAGCGGATCCAGCGTTTTCTATTGTTAGCAAAAGTGCGTGCGAGGTTTATAACTGAACCTCTGGTTAATAAATGATGATGGTAAAACGTCCGGTACGCAATCTAGAGAGTTTAACGTATAACGTGCCTCGTGAAACTCACGGTAATTCAGCCGTTATACCTGCCAGATTTTGTGCCAGTCATTATAGCCTGGTTTTGTGTGATGAAAAGTTCTTTTATATAATGACTTATCGACAGAGGATTTGTATAGTAAAATAAACTTACAAAATAACTAAGCTTTTCCTACAACAAAAGGTGTTTTATATATAAATATCACGTACAATTGACAAAGAAAAATACACGTGTGTATCATTGTGATTTGATTGTTTTTTGAATTAGTGTGTAAATTAACTTTTAGTATTTCTATATATATTTATAGTGCTTTGAATTTATATATAATTTACTATGTTCACTCCTAGGGCTGAGCGTACAAAAGAGTATATATATTTAAGTAATCTGAAGACACGTGGTTTTAAAGTCTAGCAGCTGTGAGAATCGAACCCGAAATCTCATGTGTTATAGTACTTTATACTTATAGTCTTATACCGGAAATAAAAAGTTTTATCTTCCTATTATTGCAAAGATCGGGAATGTAAAATTGAACTGATGAATGTGTTAAACAAAGATAGAATTTTAAGAATGTATTCGCTTGGTCAGTTACTATGAAAAGTTGTGATATAAAGTTTAAAAGGCAGAGATCATTTCATGTAAATATGCTAGCGCATAGATTCCGAATCTTTTTAGGCCTACCGTTTTCTTTTCGAAGAAAAAAATACTGAAAATATCTCAGCGCTCCTTTTTTACCTTGAAATAGTGGTTTCTCGTTTTTTTTAGTTGGCGTAATGTAATTATTTACTTCTTGTTCAGAGAGCCAAAGCCTACCAAATTCCTGAACGCCCCTTCTACACTGCTTACACGCCCCTAAAATGCTCCTAAGTCCACTACCGCCCAGTTTGCGAATCTATTTACTAGTTGAATGAAATTACAATGAATATTACTTATGATATTTAAAAAAATGCGTTTATTGCATTGTGACTAGATATACACCGATTTTTTTAGAAAGTCGTTCGAAAATCTTTTGCGTGGCAAATTTAGCATATGTGCCATGTTTTGCTGCGTCTGATGTAAACCATCATATAAACGATACGAATTCAATTGTAATTATGTTTTAAAAAAAAAAACATACGTAAAGGTAGTATAAAATAATAGTAATTTTAATGAATATTTCATGTAACTATATTATTAGTAAAATTTTATATTTTAAAAGTATTACGCCAATTATCGATGAATGTGAAAATCATTCAGTATCAAATGATCTGCTAAGTTATCTTTTTAGTTCTTTTCCAGACAAAATAAACAGACAGCTTAAAGCTTAGATTGTGATTTATAAAAAAATGTATCCTAGAATTTCTCGTTGAAAATTCACTAAACCCTTTTATTGAAAGCGGAAATAGAGGAATGAAAACACAAAACTTCCCAATCATCTATAAATTAAGTTACTAAAAAAAGAGTTCAATTTTTTTAGATTATAAAACATTTAAATGACTAAGTAAGGTACACTAAGATGTGACAGTGAAATAAATCTATTTTAAATGTAATCAGATTTCATTCAAAACGTTTTTTAATTAATTTAGTACAGTCAAATTCATAAACCTCCATTAAATAATTATCACGTTTGTTCTTTATATGGTCAGTACAGTCACTATTTGATGCTCCTAGGTTTTTTCTCTATCGGTCACTTTGTATTCTCTTAGGACCGTAAGTCATTCAAGCGTCCTTTAACTCCCTCAAACATTAATAGTACTGAATAGTGTGGATAGTATTCGATTATACTAGTCGTGTGCGCTAATTTAATAGTGGTTTGATGAGCTAGATAAATCAAATAGATCCTTACATAGTTACATTCATGTTATGGATACTAAAAATGAAAAGGAAACGTGCTGCGGATGCTTCAGAGATCTCCAACCTAGCTCCCATCTCCTTCCGATCAGCAAGATTTTGGCATCTTTGTCGAGTATTGATTTATACATAGTTACTATTTTATTCAGGACAAAATAGAGCTATTATAGTTAATTTTTCTCTTTTTTGGCATGTCCACTGCGGAGAGTGTAAGTATGACAAATTCATAAAAAAGTATGATTATTATCAAGATTTATTTTTGACGGACAGTGAGTCTCATGTTCAAGGGTGATTTTGTTTAGCTGAAGATTTGATTTGGCTGTCATTTGTTGGTTTGTATTTGAATTATCGTGGAGAGTGGTTGATAACATTTTTTAATGAAGCATCTAACGCCGTAACAACGTATTGAAATTATTCAAATATATTATTTAAATATTTGTTTAATTTTGACAAAAAAATCATTATGAAGCAAAAGACACATTAAGACTTAGCTGGCTTTATTAATAAACACAAAAGCCGCTGTTGGGGCACTGAAAATTCTCAATACACCAACAACCATTGAAATTTCGTATAGTAATTGTGTGGCGGGGTATTTGGGCTGACGGCATCATTGCACCATATTTTTTTCAGGATGCAAGAAAAAATGCTAAAATAGTTACTGGTGACTTTCTTGTACCCAAATTGAATTAATTGGGTCTGCAACACACGTGGTTCCAATATGATGTTACCTTGTCACTTACAATTTCTGCTACGATGCAAATTTTTATAAACACGTGCACGTCAACCTGGAACATAAAATGGATCATAATATATATTATATATGTTATATTTAAAAATAATTTTTCATTGTAAACATTTACAATATTTTAAATCAAATTGTACATACAAACAAATCGAAAAAAATCTACAAAATAGCTACACTTGGAAAAATAAGAAAGATTACATTTATTATATTCTACAGTTTTAGTATGTATGACATAGAGTTTGAATCGATAAATTTATTCTGAAAATACGTGTATCCTTGGAATGATAAAAAGATTGATTATCTTAGAAATTCGTATCTTCCATTGCGTATTACTTGCGGTCAGAAAAGCGGGCGAAGCTTGGAATAACGTGAGATTGAAAATGGATAACAAAATAAAATAATGTATATAAGTGTATCGAAATACAATAAACAGATGCTTTGAAGCTGCGTGGATTATAAAATAGTACCATTGAACTCACAAATAATACGTAGGAGTTAGTTTATTTTAAAATAGTACAATCTATAAAGGTAAGTTTGCTTTAGACGCAGTTTTTTTCAAAATTGAGCTATTTATTTGAGTTCGAAGACTATAGACTTAAGAATATGATGTAGTTTAAAAAATAAAAAGCAACCAAAAATAATCAATATTTTTTAGTGATGGTGCTTGATGGAAATTAATTTTAAATTCTAAATTATTTAAAACTGGTAAA
>JAGVSQ010004726.1:0-18848 GCA_022683975.1 Rhyacophila evoluta | reverse complement strand
CATCTTCAGGCTACATTATATGTGGGCAGTGAGCGAACATATAACATACTACATAATCTTTGAATTGTCAAATTAATACGGGACATACATGTAGCATGGCGCAACAAAGTAGCAGATGCTTTGAATAAATTAATTGTAATACTCGCAACATTTAAAATAAAATAAAACAAAATCTTTAAATTTCCCGTTTCTGGCCATTCGTATCGCATATTTACGTGGCCGAATCTTGTAATGAACTCCATTATAACAAGAAAATGCCTAGATAATATGAGAACACAGTATTGAGCCTGATCCCTTATCATTTCATTCCTGGCGAAGTCGCACCTCACTATCGTGCATCCAATATTCACATCAATTGACTAATGGTTTATTTTCTTCGCATAAAAGCTTTCTAAGCGTTCATATAAAAAAATAATCCTCCGTCCACCCAAGACAGAAACCCACTGAAGCCACCCTCTGTGGGACTGTCACGGAGGCGTAAAGGTCACTTCCAAATGCCCTTAAGGGCAGCGTGGGTGGCGTTATGAGGTGAACTGTAGACTATTCCTATCTTGATCATGCCCTGCATTGGTTTTCTTTGTTCAAAATACTATTTATTCGTTCTATTCTTGTATTACAATACAATTCAAATCTGCACCGAAAAGCATATTTTTAAATTATAATATTGCATCCCCGATATCGTAGAAGCTAGCGCGCGCGCCTAATACAGGTTCGACTCTCACATTTGTCGGATTTTTGAAAATCTATAAAATCAGGATGGGTGCCCATTGACTTGAGCAATTGTCTGATGAAAAAAATCTATCAAGACGTCTTCACATTGCGGAGATCCATATACTCTACTTTCGGAGTGGATATTTTCAAACTGTACAGAGCCATATTCTCTACTTTGGAAGCGAACATAGCATAAAAAAATGCATTACGTAAGAAAATATTCGTAAAATATAAAATTGATTATTTAGAAATATATATATGTACCCGGGGAATGCGATTTCGATTCCATGTCTGCTGGATTGTTAAAATCTAAAAATACAGGGCTAGATACCCATTGGGCTAAGCAATTGTCTGACAAGCAATACCAATACAATCAAATAATCTGTCATATCTTTAAATTGCGAAGATTCATACACTTCACTTTCGGAGCGGAGATTTTCACACTGTGCAGATCCATATCCTCCACTTTTAGAGCGGAAATGAAAAAAAACAATATGAAAAATGGAATTTAATATAATAGTAGTGATTATAGAGAGTTTTCTTTATCTTCTATGAAATTTGTGCCGTGTGGTATACGAGGTATTGCTTTGTCACAAAACTGCTTTACAGAATTTACCCTTCTAGAGTATTGGAATGGTCCCTCACTCAATTTTAAATTTTATTTCGTATTTGTGTCTCAAATACGTACGTCATATTTATATACCAAAAATAGTCTTTTAAATGTCAGTTTGAGCGTATTGAAAAATCATGTAATATGCATACTTGAACAAACCATAATGTATTATATTATAGAACTTGGATATAATACATTTCTTAGAAATGAGAGAAATACGTGTAGTCACGTTGAAATGATAACAGATACTTTTCACTCTGTTGCAGTGCAATCGATAATACAGTCATCCGTTCGAAGCAATCGCATTTACGTCACAAGCAAATATCCTTGGCAATATAATATGTATATACATGAAAACAATAATATTTATCGTACCCGCCATAGACAAAAGAAACATTTACGGATATAAAAATACGAGACAGTGTGTATTATACTTTCAGCACTTATATATATTATAAAGTATATAATATTTGATAATTTATTAATACCTTTTATATTTGTAACAAGTGTTTTGATTTTCCTTTGGCTAATCGTATTCAGTCTCCTCAATAGTCTAAAAGTAAGCGTGCGCGCCTCTAAGCCGGAGATTGTGGGTTCGAATCCCACAGTTTGTTGCTAAATTAAAAAAAATCTTAATATGCGTCCAAATTTACTGAAAAATTAAAAATTATGTCTACTTACGTGTTATATTTATTAACCTTTGCTTTACTATGCCAATAGCCACGGTGTTGTACTACAACCGTGCAGTTCAAAAATTCATATTTTAAATTGAAAGGATGCAAAATTTCCTAGATTAATTATAGTAAATAGCTATAAAAAACAATTTTACTATCTACTGGAAATCAAATTATATAAAATTGGTGCAAGAAATTAAAAAATAACTGCGGAAACAGATAGGCGATATTCCAAGGTATAACCGCTTAGAATGCTTCTTCTCTTCTACTCTGAGGCGTAATGACTTCATTCAAATGAGTGATCGACCCTGCCCGTCACACATGCCAATATCATCCAATACATACACGCATGGTCGGTCTTAGATTTAATACGAAATAAAAATTGATATTGATATTTTTTTTTATTTCATAATGACATTGGAATTACATATGTGCATTTTTTTATCACCGAGTAATAAGTGTTAAGACAAGACATGTCTTCACGTTGGGCAGATCCATATGTTCTACTTTCAGACATCTTCGCTTTTGCTGAGATTGATAAGCTCCACTTTCGGAACGGACGTTGTAAAAAAAGTCTAAAAAAGACAAATATTATTCGTCCGTAGAAACCGATTTACCAATGTCGACTTTTTCGATCATAATGCTGTTGTCATACGTTTATCAGTGGATTGATCATTGATTAGAGTAATGCACTCGTTATTGGGTTTTGTTGTATCGTGTTCAGGTTGTATCGCTTGGTTTTGTTTCAACCATTCTGTTGCCAAAAGAGTACAAAACGGTTTGTTTGAATGGTTGTAAGATAATCGTTTAAATAGGCGTTATCTTGTGCTCCCACAAATCGCAACGACGATAAGCCAAAAGCTAAATGTGGAAAATCTCAATTCCATTAAAAGCTTTGTACAAAGATTATTTAAGCATACATTTGTTAAATTTTGTACTATCGGCTTAACTTTTCACCTCCGTCAGCTTGATTTCAAAAGCAATTGTGGTGTGAAACACGGTTGTCAATTGAAGCCTTTAATAAAACAGTAATCACATTTTGTTCAAAATCTTTTTTTTCCGTGGAAAGGTAATTTCAGCATTTGGTGCAGTATTGAAACGATATTATAAAAGTGTTGTATATTATTATATTATGCACTAAATGTCTTCAAAATTGATTCATTTTCATCACAAATTAATACTTAAAGCAATAAAACAATACGATTTTTATGTCTGCTGAATACTTAACAAAATATTCCATAGATCACTGTTTTATTAAAGGGTTCAATTAAATATGGCAGTGCCCAGCTAAGCTAAGTCAGCTAAAAAAGGAAACCTCTTCAAATTCTAGAAGATTATTTTGGAGATTGATCGAAAAAGTATTGATTTTCAAATTACTCGGACATCATAAGTCCAATTGTTACATTTGGTACACTTGTCCCTAACGTATGTTGACATTGGTAGCCATGTTAAATGCTTACTTTATTGTTGCCTTTTGAAAATATTTCACGCGTTTCAGCGTGCTAAATAATAAGGAGCTAAACGTCATAACGATTGTTGGGTTCCAGGAGTGTTTCAAGTATTCGAAATAACGCTGGCTCAAGTTAATTATATCTGATATGGAGTCCGTTAAAGAATGCAAAATTAATATTGAAGAATAAATGCGGCCAATAGTATTTATTATGGGCCACGTAAATAATCCTCAACAGTTAAGGGCGCTATGAGTCTTTCATCTGATTGAAGGACTTCGGAAAGTCCTCTCCGATAAATGGTAAACTTTTTTGGCGCATTGTTTACTTGGTAACCATCCATATATAATAAAGAAAAAATATTAAATCGACAAAGAAAAACAAAATCCACGTAGATGTAATGCTACAGTATATTCTTTAATCGTAAGATATGCCCCATAATTATGAAATAATGTTTTTAATGACCAACTACCAGTCCTCAAAATATCTTGTAGAAAATTGTGATTTAAAAAGATGCATCAAACGCTTTCAAAGGTTTCATCTTTGTACCCGCTCCATTTTCACACCTTTTCTATTATATACCGTGGAATAATAAACGATAACCAGCATAACGAAGCGCTGAGAGTATCCCTTATGGATATTTGTTTTCACGCCTAACCAGATGCTTGTTTTGTGAATGCCTACTACGGACATTCTTGATACTTTTGTATAGAACTCTGCGTTCATTGTTACTTCACTGTATATGCTCAAAAATGATAGAAAGCTGTTGCGGGTGCTTTGATTAATAATTCTGTAGTATTTGTATACAAAGATAATCTGCATTTCTTTTTACTTTATCGTTTCAATATTATCCAATCTATAATATCGCGTTTAATAAAAAAATAAAAAGGACGTTGCAATTAAACTCCAATTGAACCATCCTATGGTTTTTAATAAGTTTTTTTTTTAATTTTGTCTTGATCAACTACCAAAAAGCTTATGCCGCTGGGGTCGAAGCTTTTTCTTCTCTTCTCAAACGTGCTCCCTTTTAAGTTTCAATGGACCGAAAAAATCCGTGAGAACTTTTTAAAGCGATGCTTTTGTTGCTGGAAAATCATCTCTGTGCCGGATAATTTAGATGTTATTTTCGTATATTCGTTTGTGCGGCGTTTGCGGCAGTTCTTGTAAATTATGTGTCTATTGTTGTCCGTTTTAGCTTTTTTTTTCACGATGGCAACTCTATTATTCGCTTAACTTTCAATTCGGAACCGTAAATATGTACTAGCATTATATTTTAACCCAACGAAGAATGAATCTTTTATTAGGACACATGTTATTTTATAATTTTTTTCCGTTTCCTCCTGGAAAAAGCACACATTTAGTTTATCTCTCCGTTCAACGTGGCCAACACTTACTCAATACGTATTTTTAGTCTTACATATATATTTTTTTCAAAACTAATTAATGTAAGTACTGAGATCATTGAAGAACCGTCGAGGATTGAATAACCACCATTTATTACTTATTTATTACTTACGATTAACGACTTGCTTTCCTCTTCATCACTCGCTACGTCCACATACTCGTAGTACGGACTATACTGTGGTGTAACGAAATGAATGACTTTCTTAAACCTGCCATAAATATCCTGGTAGTAGCTTATCAAAACTAAGTGGCATTCACTGCGAATTAAAGAAATGTTACATTTCAAAAATCAGACTGTGGTATAACCATAGACGAATCTATACAGTTTCAAGACTTTTTACTTATTCTCAGCCAATTGCTCATCCCAATTGGCTCATAGTCTTGAATATTTTTTATTTTGTTTTAATTCTGCAGCTGTAAGCAATTTAAGTATGCACGCTAACCTCTCGGCTACCGAGATGAGTCGGCAAAATAATCTGTCTTGACAATGCAAATATCCGTATACATCATCGATTTCTGAAGTCGTCAACTCCACACTGTTGATATCCATATGTTTAAATTTCGGAGCGGACTTGGTAAACTATATATTATAACATGGATAGATGACGATCGCGGGTAGACTGGCATGCATAAACTTCAAAGTCGTCCCTAGAAACATTTAAGTGGATGATGTTAATGAAGACAGAGAATACCGATACAAGACCAATATGAAAGATATTATTAAAACCGAATGTGACCGATCCCGGTTGTAAATTCGGCATTATATGATAATTTAATATAAATTGCAAACAAATTTATCCACGTTAATTAGTTCCGTGTTTTTATTTTCCCAATAACCGATTTTATTTCTCGTAGAATGACGGGAAACATAATATTGTGGGGACATCCCCGGAAGTGATTTGCACGTCATACAAGTGATGATATGATTGACATTTAAAATGGGAATTGAGTGCACAGGGGTTAAGGGATGAAAGAATATAACCCGTTTCATTTTTATCATGTAGTATTGTTTGTGGAACGGGTTATATGGGATTTTCTGTGACAATTCATTTACTGTTTGATAACCTTTGTTACACATATTTCCGTAACCATTCTTAACGTAAAATACTTTATGCTGTAACAGAGTATTGTGTTTCCATTACGTGTAAAAATATTGATGTGTACATTTTTATAATCGATGTTATGAATCGACTTAAATTTGTTATTTTTTCTTTCATGCATACGAATTTGTTTTCTTTTTTTATACTCGTTCCTTAGCGGAGCATATTGACACCACATGGCGTCTCCAAGAATCCCCGTCGCCCTCCAATACTCTTGCGTCCTCCCAGGCCATACTGTAACTCCGCCGAATGCATTCTGTAGATAGTATTTAGCGGCCTCCCGGAACGCCGAAAATCGCTTGGCTTGAATAGGGCAGGCTAAAACTCTCTTGGGGCCGCCTCTGCAATATGTTGCTGAGCCAGGTTCAGCGTCGTAGCTTCACTTTGTCGATGGTCAGTAGGTGTACGGTCCTTCTTATCTCCTCGTTATGAACGAAATCATATCACTGTATCCCCAGGTTCCGCCGCAGGCATATATTCACAAAGCTCAGCATGCGTTTGTTTTGGTTTTTTGCTGGTTTTCATATTTCAGAACCGATGAGTAGCACTGACAGAAGCATGCGTTGAACAGGTGGCATTTGGTTTTTATCTTGTACGTGTAACTTGGGTTTTATCTTTGTCACATAACAACACGAACGATATTTGAATGTGAACTTACGACAATTTCAGACTAAACTTGAATCTATGATTGTTTAAATACTCTGTGAGGAACAAAATAAAAATAAAACGCTTTTAGTAATCAAAAATAGAAATCAATTACAAAATTTAAAAATATTACGACAAATTGACCTAATATATGATGATCACTTATTAAATTACACCGGACTTTCTTTTTACGCGTTGTTTTTTACACGTTGAAATAGTACGGTACTACATCCTCCAATTTTTTTTGGTTTAATCCAGTAAACCCGATAATTTGAAAAGAAATATCACACAGGCTCGTGATAAGTGATTAAAGCGATGTCGTATCAAATGTGCTTTTTTTATAAAATTAAAATACAATAATCATTAATTTTTTTTTTTATATCAGTGGTTTTTATACAAGCAAGCCTATCCGCCATTGATTTTTATTGGCGTACTTCTTCTACATGGTATCGCGTGGAACGTATTTACCGTGTAAAAAGAGACTCCGCCGTATATTGAAATGGAAATGTTTTTTTACTGATCTACCATAGCTCTTATAAACGCCATATTGGGTGTTTTGACAAGCGTTGATTCACTTAATGTAGACAAATACGGTAAATACATATTAAAAAAATATTACTAATTTTAACCCAGAGATTTAAATTAATTTATGAAGTGAACAGTAATTGAACACGTGGGCCAACTAATGCCCGCGATTAACACGTGCTTATCGCTGGTTAAAGGGTGTGTTGTGTGAACGTCTACTAATGCTCGGTATGGTGGAATTGTCAGGTTTGATTTCAATTCGCGATGTTCTGACTATCATTTGACTCGATACAACACGTTCGAGATTATCTGACCTGTAAAATATTTGTTTCGACAATGCGTGACACAATAATTTACATGTATAATAAATAAAATGTGGTTTTCCAGAAATAATATTATGAAAGATTACCATTTTATGTATTTGAGATCGATTAGGTCAATTAATATATATTTTTTTTGATTGTACACGATTTACTGTCGCCAATAATAATTGCATATCAATATGTTCTATATAGCGATCAAATCCACTGCGATATGGCCTATCGTTTCTTTGTGAAAAAAACAAAAATAAAAATTTAAGCGTTTTTTCTTTAATTAAAATTAAAAAAAAAAAAATGCCAATATTTAAGCCACGTTATAGTTAAAACTTCCTCAATGAAACGCAGCTATTTTTAAGTATATTGTCAGATCACGATCGATATTTTTGTTTTAAATCTTGACATTTTTGGGATCCGTATTTTGAGCAATTGCAAACAAATATTTTTATTTTTCTTCTTCTTCCTTATCCGCTGGATATAAGTGAAGCATATGGACACCACGCGCTGCTTCCAAAAATTCTTTTCGCCCGCCGGTATTCTTGAGTTCTCCCAGGTCGTACCTGCATCCCACAACTACGGATAGTATTTATAAACTAGTAAAATAAGACTATAATAAATAGTAAACAAACATACATCGTTTAAAAGGCAAAATTCATAATTGCCACCTCGGTATAAGTTATTTTAGAAGTACGGTATTTATTATAATCTAGCTAGCGTAAATATGTGCGACATACTTACCTAACCTACCCGAGCGTTGAAAACAGATTGTATTAGGTTAATTGTGTATTCTTCATCTTGCTCGCGTTTTAATAATAAGCAGCAAGCATTGTCACCTACCCCACACGAACTTTGTCACTTACTGTCTATGGCTGGAATCAGTCGCTGAGAGATAGATCATTGTGTTTATTAATAAAATATGTATATTATGTCCAGAATACTAATAAAGATTCACGTAGTTATAAATTACCTGTGCGGTACACGTATATACTATCTGCATTTCCATTAGGTAATGTCAAAACACCGCGAAAATATTTTGAAAAATTCTCTTTCACGCTATTAAACAAGTCTATTACCAAAGTTAAAGTTTAAAAGCTTTCGTTGTGAAAAAAGCACTCGTAACAGGTGTGTGTGTGTGAAATATTACGAATTCTAAACAGCGATTCCGAATTTCACAACCATACCACACTTTGTTTATTATTCCGGATAAATATGTCACTGGGAAATGAATGGTCTATAAAATGGCACTGTTACCGCAAAGTGAGCTCTGTTCGATCTTGATTTTTTTTACTAAAATACTGTTGACTATTTTGATAGATCTGTGAGTGTTAATATAAGCAGGATTACACCAAAGTAACTCGTTCAATTTTAATTAGTTCAATAACTTCACTTGTACTATTAATACTATTTGTTTTTTATAATTTTTACATCGTGATAACATTCCAAGATTTAGTATTTTTGAAAAACTAATATTTTTTGTAATATTTAAACATGTCAGCCTGGCAGTAAACCATTAGAATTCCGTTATAACGAAACTCGTGGGACCATTCTTTTTTCGTATCGTTATACTGAATATAGGAAAAATATTATTACGTATTTTAGGAACGTTTGCTCGGGACGACAAAAGCTATTCGTTATTCTAGGAATTTCGTTATTTCGGTATTTATTATCAAGAGATTTGTCCTGTATTCATACAATAGCTATAAAATCTCACAAATCTTATAAAATATATTGCTCTTGGGTGTTAATTAAATTGGTCTTCTTAAAATTTTCCCTTTAAAAGTGAAGCGTAATGTGAAGATCCCTAGTCCAGAATGTTCAATACGTGACTGTCCTCAATAAACTTAACTTGGCAATTTATTTTCACATGAATCGATCTGCTAATTTGTTAATATACTAACCCGAAGGCCCACATTTAAAACAAATTTGAGTATATTTAACACAAAGTGATAGCTGAAATGTTAATACATGATTACGCCTCCGATACCATTGTAATTATCATTTATTGACTGATCATTATTTTTTTGTTCAAAAATGTATGCTAGAAATAGGCAAGATAACAGTACCTACTGTACAAGAAGCTGACCTATGGCGCATTGAGAAAATTCTGAGTAGACTAACGACATAAGTTAGAAAAGACTTTGAATGTATGGCGCATCTGAAAGTGAAATAGCGCATAGTATCTAAAAAGTTGACTCCCCTCGTTGTACATGGAACACATTCCTGCTTGACAAGCCCGTTATTAGTCAGTGTTAGTAGTTGAAAAATGAATAGAATTTTTAGCAATGAATATTAATGATTGTGATTGTAACATGTAAAATTTCGGTATTTATTTTTGTTTTCGTCGAGTAACAAAATATTTAAACTAATTTTGAGACTATATTTTCAGCGCTCAACTTTCGTGATTTCTGTAGTATCTTTATAAACTCGCATTGGTTGAGTAGCCGCATTAGAATATATATCATATGCCAGCATATTGCACTATAGCACTTAGCAACCTGCTCGGAAAAACACAGTTTTCAATGATTTCGTTTTAATTTTAATAAAGCTCTCGACAATTGATGTCGAATGCTACTGCGGTGCCTTGCATTATTTATCATTTTCACTATAAATATATTTCTTAAATATTTCATTACAACTGTATACTATGAAGTAACTTAATTGCAGAACCGAACATCGATTACTTTTTAATATCCCACACAGTAGTGCGATTTTATAAATGAGCTTTTACATTAAATATATGTACATATATATCAGACATGATGGCATATATCGTCGTATTACTGGCAAAAGACGTTTTCTTTTCTATTTTCTATTTCTATCAAATAATACATTATGTCTTAAGAATTTGTCGTAAAATGTATTTAACAGAGAGACTCAAACATTGTACTCGATTATCTCAAAACTCATTTTTTTAGTTTAACGTCTTTTGCCAGTAATACAACGATATTATGTGTGACATTATGGACTGCTTTTCAAATAAACCAAACATCACAGGTGTATTAATTTGTAGGGTACTATTATAATTGTTAAATATCAATGCAGCTTCAGATTCATTTGAATCAGATGCCCAATGGATTCAGCAGTTGGTTGATAACCAGTTATCATTTTTTTTAAATCGTTAAAAAAGATTGACGGAAACCATAATTTATACATTGTAGTAGACAATCATATTCATGCCGTTGAGATTCATATTCGACACTTTCGCATCGGCCATAATAAATATATAGGTCAAATCTCTTTGTAACGAATACCGAAGTAACGAAATTTTCAGTATAACGTATATTTTTCTTGTTTCGAACAAACCTTCATATACAAAATGTGTTATAATATGTATCCTATATTCAGTATAACGAAACAAAAGATGTAGTCCCGAGATTTTTGTTATAACTGAATTCAATCTGCCAATGGGTTTATGTATAAATAATATGTATAAATATACGATCTAAAACCCCTATATTAAATTTTAAACGCTTGGGCGTACTTAATATTACGCGTTAAAAAAATATAGTTTTCAAGTGAAAACAACTACGGTTAAAAGTGTTCGTAAATAGTATAAAAAGCTGATTCGAAATGGCTATCAATTTAGAAGACAGCGTTCATAAATTGTAAGTAGTGTTGAATATAAATTCCTTTTTTTAAATACTTATTAATTTGACGCAGTTTATTTATTGATTATGATTAAACATACTAGTAATAAGTACTTTTTTAGCAATCTACGTGAGTAAAATTAATACTTAAAAATATTATACTTGTAAAACTTGTTGTGTCTATATACCATATCTGCAAAACCTTGTTGGGTATTACGATCCACGATGAAAAATATAAACATTTTCTTTAACCTTTCCAGTATTAATATATCTTATGACGTAGTTTCCATTTTGTAAATAGATAGTGCTTCACGTGGGCGTGGAAAAGCTCCCGAGAGTCAAAATGGCTTTGATTACAATCAAAAGCATACAAAAGAGCTTTCAAAGCTTTTGATAGATTAATAATCCTCGTATTACGTCCGTTGCGTGTCCGTGGATAGACGTAACTAGATATTTACTACACAATAACATTTACTCAACTATCTATGTAATCATATATCTACATACACAAGTATATATGTATTTATTTGCCTTATTTATGTACTGCAGAGCACTAAGTATTCTATTCACAGTTTACGTTAATTAAATTGTATTCGCTTGCAATTTTAAACGTATATCATTGTAAAAAATATGTATATAATAATTAACTCATGTTTTTTTTTTACTTTTCCGTTAGAAAGGCTAGCAATTCTCTTTGATTGAATAAGATTTTTGTTTTTCATTATAACATCGAAACACTTGCTAAAATACTTATATATAAAATAATATAGACATCGCTAGTTACTTGAGCTATAATTTTATGTTTATGTATATTTTTTGACCAACCTCGTTTCTGAGAATTTTATATTTACAATGTTCGCTCCAGAGGCAGAGTATTTGGATCTATATGTTGTGAACATATTTAATTATAAAGTGAAGTGTATAGATTCACGCAATGTGAAGACGTGTCTCGATAGATTATTGATGATCTCTTCACATAAATTGCTTGAGCAAACAGTCTCCATTTTTTTCAATTAGCTTTTTTTATCATTATATTTAAGCTCGGGCCAGTTTTGCATTTTCGTTTTTTTTTAAATCCGACAGATCTGCGAGTCGAACCCGCATTCCCCGGATCCAAAGCGCGCACGCTTACCTATATAATACCAAGGAGTATATGCTATATAGTCTATAATATTGAATACGAATTTCAACACACATTGTTTTTTTCACGAAGGCTTGACAAAAAACTAAATAAAATACAGGAGACGAACCTGCGTCTCACAGTGCAAAGCGCGACGTTACTAGTGTGCATGCATTTTGCAACTAGGCCATGCGACATATTTATATTATACGTACTGTGTTGTAAATAAAAAATCAATATTCCTTATTCCGGGCGTTACTCTGCTTAATTTATCCTGTATTATATTTTTATGTGTGTAAGTTTACACTAAATTTTATTATCGTTTGTTAATTTCCTTCTATTTTGTAAACAGTTGTTAAATTATTTTATTTCTTTTATTTGCAGGTGAGTGTGTTTCTAAACAGTCAGAAAGTCAATATATTTCGTGCATACATTTCCATCGAAGAGGTAAGTAAGTGGGATGTATTAATATTTTTGATTAGTTATGGACACAGTTATATTTTATAAACGACCCGTGTTTTGTCTAACAGTAGATTTTAATTCTACACAACCATGTCCAGTATATGAACAGTAATAATGAATCATATTTTAAATCCTCTTTTTTTCTCACTGTCCATTATTTTAGTTAGGTGTTTTCTCACAGGAAGGTTAATATTATACGCGTACTTGATGGAATTATGATACGTAGACGAAACACGTATCGGAGTATAATTATAGTAAAATTAATCGTAAAAAAATACGTAGGTTTTTTTTATAATTGTATCACGAACCAAGTTTTTGCTGAATGTATTGGAAAAATTAAAATAAATTTATAAATGCTAGCTGAGACGTAAACGCTGGCGGTAATAATGTCGTGCAGTTTGCGAATTTGGGTCCCACAACTGCATAACAATTTAAAAAAATGCTAGATGCCCAATAAATTGATCCCTGATCCACAGCTAATTCTTTCTGTCAAGTTTTCCAATCTTCAAGATAAATGGATATCCAAAAGCTCCACCTCAGAAACGAACGTTGTGTGCGCATACTTACATATCAACAGTAGAAAGGAAAAACGACGTATGTATCTCTCAGGCTCTTCAAAATAGTTTTTTTCGAAAATCACAATTAATACAACTTAATACACGTTCTGTGAAATGGACATAAGCTGCAAATGCCGATTAGTATCTAAATTTAGCCTTTGGGCTTGAAAAATTATGGCAGATACAAGATTTTAGTTTCCCTTAAATAGCCTTTAAAATTAATGTCGAATTGGGTAAATAAAAAACAGTTTGTCTTCATGCTGTTTTCTGTGTGCTAGGTGCAAATGTGTCTATTTAATATTTTGATTGGCCCGATTTCATGAAATATACATTTTTGTGTCTCGTGTATTTTTTTCTGTATCGGTTAAATCTTTTCTTCTTTGTGCAGTCGATATTATATTATCTATAGAGTTTTATAAAAATGATACGTCGGAATCGAAAATACATCAAAACTATGAATAAAATAGTTTACTGAGCTTTTTCCCGAAATAAACAACTCACAACTGAAAATTAATATTACAGTAAATTTGGTTAAAACATTATAAAAAAATCATTGATTGGGCTTAATATGATATGTAAATATGTTTTGTTAACAGTTTCTTTTGTAAATTATTCTCTTAAGTCGATAAGTTCATAATTGGCAAGTTTAATATTAATTGACAAATCTCCCTCGCGTATAATTAGATGGGCCAGCTGAAAATCATGCTAATTTCATTATAATTTCTCATTAAAATACGCCTGGGGTCGTCAGATACATGCATAATAATATGGGCCACGTAAAATGAACGACTTGTATAGTATCTTGGATTGTACACGGAAATTTTATATTGGCGTTTTTTTATTTACACCATATTTTAGCGTTATGATGATTTAAAGCTTTTTAAGTCGCTTATTTTGATCACTATGGACATGTTATTTTTGATTCATTTATTTTATTTTATGCATTGTAAACATCATGAATTATCAATTTAAAGCATTAATCACATATAAATAATAACATACAGAATAAATTTGTTGTATACAAAATATTTAAGAAAAAAATCAATAAAGATAATTAATACAATTTATACACAAATACATTTCATTTAAATAGAGAAAAGTAAACAAAGTGAGCTTATCCACGGAAGTTGTTGAGCTGATCCTATTCCAAAAATTGAAAAAATCAGTCTACTCACTCTCTCTCAGGTGGAAGATATCAATAACCGAGGAAATTTTGTCAAACATGACCATTGCTATCCCCATTGGCATTATTAATGGTTGGTTAATTCTACGCTTTTGAATAGACAATAGCCAGTGTTCAGTAACAATATCCATTGATAACAATAAGCGACTGATAGCATTAGAGAAAGAAACTTATTGAACTCAATTTATTGCAAAGTAAATATAATCTTTTCATATTTAACATTAAATTTATTTGAAAAGGTATTCATTGTTATTTGTCGTTTGTTTGAATTTATTAATTCTTTATTAAAATCTTTACATTCATAGTTTTTTTAAAGTTATCTATAGTATAGATTGACTTGAGAGTTATTGTATAGCGGCATGTGTAAGTATCTGCATTGATGATAAGTGACTATAATGCGAGGATTATTAAAACCAATTTCATATTATGTAGTTTGGTATCGACTGATTGTGATAACAATAGCCGATTGATTATAATACCCGGTTTCCACTGTATTTATTTGTAAATTATTCCCAACGATTTCATAGCTAAATTTTATTTCGGAAAATCATACAATCGGTGTAAATAATTCAGACACATTAAATTAAAATATAATATACAAATACCAATAACGAGTTTTCACATTTTTTTATACACTTTCATAAACGCGGATTCCTTTTGGTATGAATATATTCCATTTATACGTGCAAGAAAACATATCGTATTTATTAACAGTTAACAAATATATACATGTTCACTTAAAAATCGATCTTCTTTAACTATCATTAACCGAAAACATTGCTTATTTAAAATTAGCATGAAATCAATAATAAACCTACACCTTACTTGGTGTCACCGTCTCATTAAACTAAAGTTAATACCTTGTCCGCGCCGAAAATGGAGCATATGAATCTCCGGGTCTCCGACAATTTATTTTGATAGATTGCCATTCTCGATAACTGTATATCAGTCAACCTTTCAAGACATTTCTTTTATCTTTGATTTTTTTTTAAATGTCTGGTGCATCTGTGAGATTCAAACCAGTGACTTCAGGATCTGGAGCACACGAAGGCAACCATTTAATAAGTCTGCTCTAATTCTCCTGACTCTTCTTCCGCACCTTTTACACGCACAAATAAAAACTCGGCCCAATCAGTGTATATCTAAGTAAACACTTCATGTATTGCTGCGAATTTTATTCATCGTCTCCCTTTTGTCAAGCTTCCCCTTCATGGGGATTTGGGACTATGGCCTAAGGGCGACCTATTTAAAACCAATAAATACCTCTTAAATTGAAGCATAGGGGTTCCGTGATATTTTCTCTTTATTAGATAGGGGAGAGTTTTTAATGTAGGTATAAACTTTACAGTTTTTATCAGCATATATTTTTCAATCACAGGTATAAATATGAAATGAAAATTACACGATTGTATTAAGATTGATATACGGACAGTCCTCGAGCTACGTTAATTCACAGTTTCATATAAAATGTAAACAGGCGTACATGAAATAAAATTCAGACTGAATATACATTACATCTTTTCTCGATCGAATATCTAAGACCTTCCATGAAAACTTTCAGACGAATTAATAACATAACTTGAAGATAAGGTATATTTTATCCAATGCAGACGAGTCTCTAGACCAGTGACAAAGTTGAGGAAGAGGATAGTATCTTTCCTAATTTTTGAAAACTCGTTTTATATCAGTTAAAGTTCAAGATAACGATGAAAAAAAATATATAAATACGGAGCTAGTTGGAAAAATATGTACAAGATTTCACAGAGAATCCAGCTAAGACGTTGTGTTCTAACGTGTGTTCAGTAAAGATAGGACATCAAATGGATGATAAAGACAGGGCAGATCGGTTTACTCCGTTTACAGATAGTTCGGTTATGTAACGTTAAGATGAGTATGTTTCATCTAATTGGGTATACTCACTTGAAAAATACATTTACACCCAATGAATATTTGAGCTTTTTTTTTGAACATGCCATCTGATATTTTAGAACAAAATAATTTCGATGCGTTATGATATTCTGAATGTTTTATATGATCACAAAAGTGAAGCGAGCTTAATAACACACTGAAACAGTATCTTTTTCTTAATACAAATTTGCAAACTATTTTAGTGTACTTGTTAGCGATTTCAGTGGAAATTTGTAATAAACAAGTTACGCCATTTGTCACCTGGGTGACTTCAATTGCCATGGACTCATCTGTCTATATTTTTCTCCCTTCTAAGTAATATAGGCGTTTATTTATATTTTCATTTAATCGGAATAAATATTGTATATTTATTAATCTGTCTTACTTGTAAGCAATTCGATAAGGAAAGGTTCTGAAAATATTTCAGAGGATGTTTCTAAATTTAGAAAGCTCTCTATACGTTATTCTGCCAGCATATTTAATAAAGTTAGTTATTTGAAAGGATTCTATTTTTATACATCTTACTCGGCGTTCAATAAAATAATATTGTGTCGAAATATTTTGTAAATAATGTTTCGAACAATTTATAAATACAAATGTTATTGTTAATTTTTAGTCAAACCAAAAGATATTTTTGCGTATATTAATAAAATTACTATAAATACAATAAGTATTTTTTTTAAACCAAACATTCAATTCTACTGTAATTTCAATTATCATTCACATGATAATTTGTAGGTCTATAGCTTACGATGAAAAGTTGTCCCGTATTAATTCTCTAGTTAAAGTTAATTAAATAAGTTTTTCGATATACTGCAGTCAGGATATATATATATTAAACCATGTTCGCTCTCAACGTAGAGCATATGAATCTAAACAGTGTGAAGATATCCACTCCGAAACAGGACACTCCGCAATGTGAAGACGTCTTGACAGATTATTTTTCACGAGAACTGCTTGTCAGACAATTATTCAACCCAATGGGCATCCAGTCCGGCATTTTCGGATTTTTTAAATTCAACAGATTGGGAATTTTATCCGCTTTCCCTGGATTGCTAGACGCGCAATATACCAACTACGCTGCCGGTTAGACAAAGGATATAAGATATATAGGACAAAATATATGTGGAGAATAAGTGAAAAATTTGGAAAATGGTTGAAAATTTTGTTTGATGATCAAGATACAGGCTTAAAGTTAGAAAGGTTAGATGTTCCTGATTTTTGTAGGTCAATATAGAATAATGCTATGGCATAAGTAGTTGAAGAAAGTGTTTTACAGTGGTTAGAAATTGATAAAGGTGACCCTGGGTATCAATCACATCACGACTGAAAATTAAAGAGCAGATGAAGCTATGTTCTTGGATGCTAAAAGGAAAGAAAAGACGTGAATATAGAGAGGAAGAAGAAACCACAAGCCCAAAAAAAAAAATATCAGTGTTAAGATCGGATCTTAATTATAAAATAATATGTATTGACTGTTCGTCACATAGCAAAATTCGACCATACTTTAATGTATATATAACTACCATATTTAGAAGACGAATTAGCAAATTTGTACTTTAAGCCATCGATACTCTGTATCACGTGTCAATACATGAAATAATAAAACTAGAAGCAAGGCATCCATAATTCAGCTCGCTCGATGATATAAATTTCTAAAGTAGCTCCCATTTTTTATTAAATTTAGAAACCACTGGTCTAGACGGTGTGTTCAATGTTGTCAGTTAATGCTTTTACATTCGAACTGTCACATGACTCGTTACGTAACAATACTCCAAATAAATGACAAAGTTCTGGAGGTGAAATAAATTTAATCTAGTTTGATTTAAAATCTCCGGCGACCGGTTGTCTGACAGACGTGTCATATTGAAAAGGCGGTGACGAGCTTTTTTTTTCGTTTTCTTTTCGTATTGAATCATTTTAAATCTCATTATAACGCCAATGTGTTATTTGGATTCACACATCTCAAAATGTATGATCCGATTTTATATTTTCAGGATTTTTCGAGCTGTATTTTAAGAAGAAAATATTTCTAACAATCCCTTCGTATTGCTACATTCATGATATATTATTAAGGCTTACTGATGTGGCATTATTTCACCGTCCTTAACAACAGAGACATAATAAAAAAATAGGTTGACCGTGTCGGACCATGGTCGCTAGATTTTACGAAAATGCATAATTTAACAATGAAATGAATTGAAAAAATTTAAAACCGATCATTTACTCGTTTAATTGTATCAAACCAGTCTGAATACAATGATAGATTTTGTAACGTTTAAGTGAAGGCACTCGGTACCTATCTTAAAGAAATCTTCACAATCACGTCTAATTTAATATCCATCAAATACTCGTAAAACTAAATAACAATATTTAAATATTAATTAGATAAATACAACGTTGAGATTTCCTAATCTGTTCAACCGATGCTATTTTATTTATTTATTTATCACATGTTGTAACGTTACAAATTACAAGTTGAATACGTTGACAACACGATATACATATGGTTATGACGAAAAAATCAAAAACATATTATAATATAAAAAAAGAATAAAGAAAGAATTACAACAAATATATATATACAGAAGGAA